>JAGKQL010000041.1:2130764-2148362 GCA_018398635.1 Cyprinodon brontotheroides
TGTTGCTGACCATGTCCATCCCTTTATGACCACAATGTACCCAACTTCTGATGGCTACTTTCAGCAGGATAATGCGCCATGTCATAAAGCTGGAATCATCTCAGACTGCTTTCTTGAACATGACAATGAGTTCACTGTACTCAAATGGCCTCCACAGTCACCAGATCTCAATCCAATAGAGCATCTTTGGGATGTGGTGGAACGGGAGATTCGCATCATGGATGTGCAGCCGACAAATCTGCGGCAACTGTGTGATGCCATCATGTCAATATGGACCAAACTCCCTGAGGAATGCTTCCAGCACCTTGTTGAATCTATGCCACCAAGAATTGAGGCAGTTCTGAAGGCAAAAGGGGGTCCAACCCGTTACTAGCATGGGGTACCTAATAAAGTGGCCGGTGAGTGTACACCTCAATGATTATCAATACCTCCACCCCATGATGGACAATGTCTCCCATACCCATGATGGGCCAGAAATGTGTCCCACCCCATGATGGAACAATGTCTCCACGCCCCGTAGTGAATAATGACTCCACCTCAGCCAGTAAACAATACCTCCACCCTCAATGGTGAACAAGTATCTCCACCTCAATGATTATCAATACCTCCACCGCATGATGGACAATGTCTCCACCCCCATGATGAAGAATGTCTCCACCCCCATGATGAAAAATATCTCCATCTCAATGGTGAACAATATCTCCACCTCAATGATTATCAATACCTCCACCCCCATGATGAACAATGTCTCCACCCCATTATGAAGAATGTCTCCATCTCAATGGTGAACAATGTCTCCACCGCCATGATGAATAATGACTCCACCACAATGATGAACAATACCTCCACCTCAATGGTGAACAATATCTCCACCTCAATGATTATCAATACCTCCACCCCTTGATGGAAAATGTCCTCACCTTCACCTTTCTTGAACACATCTTGGACGCTTCCCCAAATCGCTTCATACGACTCGCTCTTTTCTATTTCTGATGATGGCTGCACTGTGTTTTTCTCCTAGTTTTTAAGTTGTGCTGCTTTGAAGTCTCGTGTTGATTTTCTGTCATTGATGTTTCTGCATGCTGCCATTTGTATCTAATTTTGCTGCTTAGTCCACCTGAATGTCCCTGTTTAGAGACAATGAATGTCGATTTAATTTTAATAAGGTGAAACCACCAGCAGTGTGAAGTTGTGTGTAACTGAGCACACTCAGAGACACACTAAACACACCTTTCATCATATCTCACACAGGACAAAACCATATCTGGGCTCAAGGCCATGAACCAGGAGCTGGGGAAGCATAAGTTCGTCATGGAATTCCAGTTGAATGGCTTAAAGAAGCAGATTGAGCTGCAACAGGATGAGATCCACCTAAAAGGAGAGAGGATCCAAAAGGTATGTGAGAAAGTAAAGCCCGTGTCTGTGTCTTACCAACAGACTTTAGAGCTGAAGGTTAGACCTGCTTGTTATTACGCCGTAAATACGGCATGTTCTTCTGTAAAGGAGCTGGTAGAGTCTGATGTCTAAGGCAAAAGTATTATAGTCAACAGAAACCGTTTAGAACCAGTACTTCCAGCTGTCAGCATTAGGGCTCAAAATGGTAGAATTCTCTTTAGGACAAAAATCAGAACACTGAAAATGATTATCTTCATCTACCTGCCGGAACGGTAGTCGAATTCCACATGCTGTCCAAAACTTCACAAAACGGCGCTCACTCTCGTCTCACAAAAAAAAAAGACTCTGCACCCATCTCAATTGTATTTATACCTGTTGTAATATGGTGTGAACGGTTTCACATCCAAACAGTCTGTCCCCTGTACACTCTGCGGAATGCTAAGCATGCAAAACGCCTTCTTGAACAAACTCACAGCAGCATCTATGCTCCACGGATCTGGAACAAACTCCCAGCAGCATCTATGCTCCACAGATCTGGAACAAACTCACAGCAGCATCTATGGTCCACAGATCTGGAACAAACTCCCAGCAGCATCTATGCTCCACAGATCTGGAACAAACTCACAGCAGCATCTATGCTCCACAGATCTGGAACAAACTCCCAGCAGCATCTATGCTCCACAGATCTGGAACAAACTCACAGCAGCATCTATGGTCCACAGATCTGGAACAAACTCACAGCAGCATCTATGCTCCACAGATCTGGAACAAACTCCCAGCAGCATCTATGCTCCACAGATCTGGAACAAACTCACAGCAGCATCTATGCTCCACAGATCTGGAACAAACTCCCAGCAGCATCTATGGTCCACAGATCTGGAACAAACTCCCAGCAGCATCTATGCTCCACAGATCTGGAACAAACTCCCAGCAGCATCTATGCTCCACAGATCTGGAACAAACTCCCAGCAGCATCTATGCTCCACAGATCTGGAACAAACTCACAGCAGCATCTATGGTCCACAGATCTGGAACAAACTCTGGAGACAAACTCACAGCAGCATCTATGCTCCACAGATCTGGAACAAACTCACAGCAGCATCTATGCTCCACAGATCTGGAACAAACTCCCAGCAGCATCTATGCACACCGTGAGTCCTGGATGCTAATGTGGTTTCTACACATTGATGAACATTTCTGTGTCAGTATTAGCTATGAGGCTATTTTCGGCTGTTGTCCCTTGGCAACGTCTACAATACCAACAACAATAAAAAAAAGAATAAGAATCACATTTAGAAAATATAACAACTGGAGGCTACATATTAACAAGGACAGGTCCTAAAATCCAGAGAGACATATTAGCAATAATATGTACAGATATTTACAAAGTAACATCTGATCCTGACATTAGGTTCAGTTTTCCACAAGGACCTGGTAAGATTGTTGATTTGATTTTAACCAGTTTTTTAACTGAGTTCTAAATGTGTTAAAAGTGGATGATTGTCTGATAGTTAGAGGCATGCTGGTCCAGATGTTACATAGATGCTGGTCCAGATGTTAGAGGGATGCTGGTCCAGATGTTAGAGGCAAGCTGGTCCAGATGTTAGAAGCATGCTGATCCAGATGTTAGAGGGATGCTGTTCCAGATGTTAGAGGGACGCCGATCCAGATGTTAGAGGGACGCCGATCCAGATGTTAGAGGGATGCCGTTCAAGATGTTACAGGGATGCCGTTCCAGATGTTTGAGGGATGCCGATCCAGATGTTAGAGGGATGCCGATCCAGATATTAGAGGCATGCTGATCCAGATGTTAGAGGGATGCTGTTCCAGATGTTAGAAGCATGCTGATCCAGATGTTTGAGGGATGCTGATCCAGATGTTAGAGGGATGCTGATCCAGATGTTTGAGGGATGCTGATCCAGATGTTAGAGGGATGCTGATCCAGATATTAGAGGGATGCCAATCCAGATGTTTGAGGGATGCTGATCCAGATGTTTGAGGGATGCTGTTCCAGATGTTTGAGGGATGCTGTTCCAGATGTTTGAGGGATGCTGTTCCAGATGTTAGAGGGATGCTGTTCCAGATGTTTGAGGGATGCTGAGTCAGATGTTTGAGGATGCTGATCCAGATTTTTGAGGGATGCTGGTCCAGATGTTTGAGGATGCTGTTCCAGATGTTTGAGGGATGCTGTTCCAGATCCTTAGAGGCATGCTGATCCAGATGTTTGAGGGATGCTGATCCAGATGTTTGAGGCATGCTGATCCAGATGTTTGAGGATGCTGATCCAGATATTAGAGGCATGCTGATCCAGATGTTAGAGGGATGCTGATCCAGATGTTTGAGGGATGCTGTTCCAGATGTTAGAGGGATGCTGATCCAGATGTTTGAGGGATGCTGATCCAGATGTTTGAGGGATGCTGATCCAGATGTTTGAGGGATGCTGTTCCAGATGTTTGAGGGATGCTGTTCCAGATATTAGAGCATGCTGATCCAGATGTTTGAGGGATGCTGATCCAGATGTTTGAGGGATTGCTGATCCAGATGTTTGAGGGATGCTGATCCAGATGTTTGAGGGATGCTGATCCAGATGTTTGAGGGATGCTGATCCAGATGTTAGAGGGATGCTGTTCCAGATGTTAGAGGGATGCTGATCCAGATGTTTCAGGGATGCTGTTCAAGATGTTTAAAGGATGCTGTTCCAGATGTTTGAGGGATGCTGTTCCAGATGTTTGAGGGATGCTGTTCCAGATGTTAGAAGGATGCTGTTCCAGATGTTTGAGGGATGCTGTTCCAGATGTTAGAGGGATGCTGATCCAGATGTTTCAGGGATGCTGATCCAGATGTTAGAGGGAGGCTGTTCCGGGGGGAGTGGAGAGACAGACTCAGTGGGGAACCTCCCAGATGTAGGCTGGTGACTAAGTGACAGGTGAGCAGGTTATGGAAGTCCGTGAGGTGGGCCTGAGCAGCAGCGGCCGAGGAGGAACCCGGGGGGCAGCTGATAGAACTGGAGGGAATGTACAGGGTATCCAGCCCGGCTTGGTACCACCAAGGGAGCAGGAGGGATTGTTCGGAGGTGGATCCAGAACAGTCAGAACAGAGATCTTCCACTGAAGGCGTCAGAGCACGAGAAATCGCTGGAAAGGTTTTCCACAATGATAAGTGACCAGGGAAACACAGGAGACTAGGGTTAGCGCAGAAAAAGGTAAACTGTCACAGACAGAGGCCTGTAAGCGTACCAAGAAGGTTAACACTGTGGCCATTAGCTGTCAGAGCGCTGCCTATGTAGCGCGGCCACATGCAGCTGAATGAGCCACAGGTGTGTACCATGCCCACCTGTCAGCTCCTGCTGAGAAGGGAGAAAAAGGCAGAGCCGGCAGAGTCCTGACCCCTCCCAGACGGTCGCCCAGAGGAAGACGTAGAGGGGCGAGAGGCATGGAAGCTGTCGATCAGAGACTGATCTGTGATAACATGCTGGAGAGCACTGGCTTAATTTGGGACACATCGGGACGTCGCACGTCGGGTGCACTCGGGAGTGTGGTGGGAGGCGAAGACGGACGGCTGTGGGATTGACAATGGATTCTATAGTAAAAGGTCCGGAGAAGCGGGGTGCCAGTTTGCGGGGGGTCGATCTGGAGGGTAGGTCTCGGGTGAAGAATGGTCGTCATTCCCAGGGAAGAAGGCAAACTAGTCAGAAAATCAAGGGCGACATGGGACCATGGGCATCTTGGGACAGGAAGAGATTAAAGTAAACCAGCAGGGGGCCGGTAGGACGATTTGTTTTGGGTGCAGACTGGACAGGCGAGTACATACTCCTGGACCTCCTTTGCCATGGTTGACCACCAGAACCAGCGGGAGATGTAACTGAGGGTCCGGTGGAAGCCAGGGTGAGCCGAGAGCTTGTTTGAATGGCTCCAGTCAATAACTTGGGAGCGGGCGATCTTGGGGACATAGAGTCGTTGGGGGGTCCAGTTCCCAGCTCTGGATCATCCCGTAGAGCCTGGGAGATGAGATCCTCTACCTCCCAATGGAGGGCGCCAAAGGTGCAGGTGGATGGAAGGATAGGGGTTGGTTCTGGATCCGTGTCTTGTGGGGCATGGAGGCGAGAAAGAGCATCAGGCTTAAGGTTCTTGGAGCCCGGCGGTAGGAAATCGACAGGTTGAAGCGGGAGAAGAACAGGATTTTCCCTAAAGAAAAACGCGTTCACGCCGAGTCCTACATTGAGCGCGGCGAGCCAAACCAGATGAGTGGTGCATTCTTATGCTCTGCCAATAATGCAAAGCGTAGAAGAAAAATGCTGTTTACCTGTGCAAAAAAAGAAACAACGAAAGAAAGAAATGTCTGAGGACTTCCAGTGTTGAGGAAGAGCATGAGTTCTTTGCCGCAGCTGAATGCGCACTTTTATCTGGTTTGGTCTGCGGCGAGTTTCCGTAGAGCTTCGTGAAGCAGCGCTTAGGAAATCTATACACTACAGTTTAGGCTCTAAAAAACATTCTAATTGACTTCGTTTCGAGTAAAATTATGGACGCTACCCACTCAGGACACTTGGAATACATTGGGCCGAGCAGTATGGAGAGGAATATTGACAAGTTTTTATGGACTTTTATGGACCTTTCTGCCTCGGCGCCATAGACCTCCATTATTTGAATGTCAGCAGACAGCAAGAAGCCTCCCAGATCTCCAGATGCATTTGAGATATCAAAAAAAAGTACTCCAGCGTTTGAAGCTACTCTTGGTATGAACACCCTTATGCTTGAACACCATGTGGAACCAACTACCAGTTTTAGTCCGTGAGGCAGGCACCCTGTCTACTTTAAGGCGTTACAGTTCTGCGTCCAGAACTGTAGCCCTGGTTGATAACCTTCCATTTATCAAGGAAAATGGCCTATGGACAGGGTTCACGGACGGATTGAACTTCATCATACACACACAACTGATGCTCAGATTGTCAGATTTTCATGTGGCTCCAGCCTGCAAAGTTTTCCTTTTGCTAAAATGTTTGTCTCATCTTACATGGGCTTTTCTTGTGTTGAGGTGTTTTTTTTTTATATATATCAAACTGTTTCCTTTCAAGGATAAAGTTTAAAATAGGTTTTTTTTTCCTCTCCCTCCCCAATGTGGCTACTATCTTTCCACAGAGATAAAGGCAGCACTATAAGGCAAGAGCCGCACGGCGGGGCCCCTGGCAGCCGTAAGAATGCACAAATGGCCATATGGCCTCAATAAATCTTTAATATAAAAAATGTTTTATTTCTTGATAACCCTGTTTTAGACAATTATCATTAATCAATGTCATTCCTCTGTCTGTATATTCCAATAGGTTTACCTGGTGGAGGGTTTTGTTTTTATTGATGTTCAGGTGGTTGATGTTAACTAGTCTCTTTTGCGTGTATTTGGTTGATTAATTTATTGTTGTTTGTCAAACTTGTCTGAAATAAATTCCTATTCCTTCATTCATGATAGCTGTTTGTTGTTACTCTGAGGCAGGGGTGTGGCCAGGAATTTGTGGCCCAATAAAAATAAATGGATATGTCCCCCCCACCCGCACAACATGCAAGCTTTAAAACTGCTATAAAGATGCACTGAAGAGTGTCATTTACATTGTCAATGTAATTTTCATTGTACAAAAGAAAATTATCACAATGTGAAAAAGTTATATAAACATTAACTTTAAACTTTACATTAAAAATACCATAAAAATAATAACATCTTATTTAAAACAAAGAGCACAGTTGCATCTATGTACACATGAATAGAAAATAGGTTTTGGATTGAGAAAATATATTCCTGTTACGTTTCACTATAACTTTATTAAAGGAAAGGTTATTTTTATGCTGGCCCTGACAATTTTTTCATTAATTAATGCATGTATTTATGTTGTGACTGCTTCAGGGTTATTTACAAATTTTTTTTTAAATTTTTATTTTATATATGTACCCCACATGGTCCACTATCTGGCATCTCAGGAGTTGGAAGCACTACAGTACCAACGCTGTTTATAGTAGGGGTGGTGCTGCTGTCCTCGACTCGGGACGTCGTGTGTTGTGGACGGAGTACTTCGAAGACCTCCTTTATTCCCCAGCAACACGTCTTCCATTGAGGAAGCAGAGCCTGGGGATTCTGGGTCGGGTTCTCCAATCTACTGGTGCTGAGGTCCTTAAGGTGGTTAAAAAGCTCCGGGGTGGGATGCAAGAGATTCTCTTCCCGGAGGCTGGTGTACACGACTCTGCTACATTACTTGGGACATTGGGGGCAGTTTCTCTGGATTTGCACATTTGGGTGGTGGTCCCCTTATTAAAAAAGCGGGACCAGAGGGTGTGTTCCAACTTAAATAGCAATCAATATCTCCTTGAATCTTTTGACTCCATGTCTGTGGTGCTGTCGTTCCCGTGTTTGGTCTGATTCGGTGTAGGGCGGAATCAGGGCTTCTTACTTCCAGAATGCGGTTGATTGTAGGTGAACGCGGAGAAAATCTGACTGCCACTCAGATTTCGGGCGGTAATTGAACGGGTCAGAATGGAGATGAATCCCTTTCTCAGTGTGAAGCTCAAACGATTTCTTGGGAAAGTGGATCCAAACCTCCTCAGTTTGAACCCCAGCTCAGTTGATCCTTCCAGGAGAGAAGGTCCGAAAAATCCAGTTTTCAGGGATGACTCTCCCGCTTCTATAGGCAAAAGACAAAACAATGCCAAAACTTCAGGCCGAGACAAGAACTCAGTTTGACTCAGCAAAACCTCAGCTTGGCACTAGAGTACCCCCAAAACTGGCAAAACACTCTGGCGCCGCAGTGTAGCAGGCAGCCCAGCAGTCTTAAGAACACTCCTCAGTTAACGCAGGAAAACCATCAGGCAGGTGTGTGAGGGAGGGAGATTCAGAACCGTAGGCGCCTCCTTGGTGGATGAAGCGATGAGACAACACAGAAACACAAACACACAGACAGGAGTCCTGAATTGACCATGATTAGTTCACGAATCACTCTTTTATTCATTGTTCTAACACACAGCTAATAGGGCGTGTTTCATAAACGGTATATATCAGCTGAATCTTCTTATTAAATATCTTATTAAATTAGATATTTTAGCCAAAAGGAGAATGGTAGATGGGGTGGAATCATCAGTGTCAACGGCAGCCGTATATTGCCGTTTTCTCTTCCACCTTGTCGGAGCGCCACCCAGGCTTTGCTTCGGTGATCAAACATTGTAGATTCTCTTCTGCAGTCATTTGAAGACTTCCAATCTAGGCAGAAAATCCAAAGACCAAGAGCAAGACATTGTCAAATATCCACATTTGCTAAGGAAGAAAAACAACAAACAAAAAACTTATACTTCAGAATAAAACTTTTTTATCATACCCTTCTACAACTTGTATCATTAAATAATAACAGCAATAATAATATTGGGTTTAGGAATGTTACCTTACAAGTATGTTACCTATTGTAATGGGTGCATGTAGGGGAAACAGTGGAATGAACAACCAAAGGCCTCTGTAAACAAATGTTCCTTTTAGCCAATTCCATCAATGTATATGACACAACCTCATAGGAACAATCAGATCTCTGATATCAGATGGAGCTTGGCCATTTAAGGCTTTATATGTGAGAAGGAGGATTTTAAATTCTATTCTGGATTTAACAGGAAGCCAATGAAGAGAAGTTGTGATAGGAGAGATATGATCTCTTTTAATTTCATTAGAACTCTGACTGCAGCATTTTTGATCAGCTGGAAGGCTTTAACTACAGTTTGTGGACTTCCCTGATAGTAAAGAATTACAATAGTCCAGCCTTGAAGTAACAAATGCATGGACTAGTTTCTCAGCATCACCCCTGGACAGGAGATTTCTAATTTTTGCAATATTCCACAGATGAAAGAAGGAAATTCTAGGAAACCTCTTTTTGATATGGGATTTAAATGACAGGTCCTGATCAAAAAATAACACCAAGATTTTTTATTTTATTATCTGAAATCAGTTTAATCCCATCCAAATGAAGTGACTGACTAATCAGCTTCTTTTTCAGAGACTCTGGTCCAAAGACTATAACTTCTGTTTTGTCTGCATTCAGAAGCAGAAAGTTAAGAGTCATCCAGGTTTTTATGTCTTCAGACATGCCTGTAATCTATGTAATGGGTTAGCTTCATCTGGATTATAGACAGATATAGCTGGGTATCATCAGCATAACAGTGGAAATTAATCCCATGCTGTCTAATAACTCTACCAATTGGGAGCATGTATAAAGTAAAGAGAATTGGTCCTAGCACTGATCCCTGTGGTACTCCACAGGTAACCTTTGAGCATGTTGAAGATCTATCATTAACATGAACAAACTGAATTCGATCAGATAGATAAGATTTAAACCAGTCTAGTGCTGTTCCTTTAATTCCAAATCAAAATATTCAAGTCTTTCTAAAAGAATATTATGATCAACTGGATCAAATGCAGCACTGAGATCCAACAGGACGCAAGCACAGATACAAGTCCATTATCTGAGGCCATGAGAATATCATTAGTGACTTTCACCAGAGCTGTTTCATCACTGCTATGAAGGAGAAAGGTTCTGTAGATGTGACCTGATGTTCAGAGGGCTGGTAGCTCCACGTCTTAGGACAGAGTTTGCCTATTATAAGATGGTGTCAGACTTGAAAGAGTTAATTTGTATTTGGGGAAGTAGAGATATTTTATGTTGTGTAAGTGATGAATTGCTTACTGTCAGTTTTTGAGGGTTTTAATTTTTTTTTTTTATTTCAGGCTGTTAGGATGATTGTATGTATATGATTCACTTGTGAGTTTGTATTATGACATTTTGGACCAATAAAAGCGAGTTCATGGTATGATGAGCTCTAAAGCCAGACTGAAACTCTTCAAAGTTCATTTTGGTGGAAGTGATCGCACACTTGTTTGGGAACTACTTTCTTAAGAATTTTAGATAAGAAAGGAAGATTGGATATAGGTCTATAATTGACCAAGTCATCTGGGTCAAGAGACAGTTTCTTAAACAGAGGTTTAATTCCAGCAACTTTAAAAGCTCTTTGGTACATATCCCTGTAACAGAGATAGATTAATCAAGCATCTAAAATGGAAGAGGGAGATGAAAGGGAATACCTCCTCTTAAATAACCTGGTTGGAACTGGATCTGAATTAGCAAGTTGAAGGCTGTTGGATTCAGAAAAATGTAGGTTGAAAATGTAGGTTTGCAAATAAATAGAAATTGAGTCTACACAGGAAAGAGAGTACTCAAGCAGCTTCTGCAGGAGCGAAATGAAAAGCCCAACCCAACTTCAAGCTTTCCTAACCCGAATCCCCCTGCAGTCATCTTTTTATTAACAGAACATAACACATGGTTAGAAAAACAGTATTTGTTCTGATACAGAACAATTGATCAGTTCATGAAGACAGAATGCTCAATCAGAATGACAAGGCAGGATGGTCTCCTGACTGAATCATGACACGAGTGGAGCATCCCCTTGCAAAAATGTTTCATTAGCACACACATTAATTTTATAATCATCATTGAATAAACCTGACAAAGGCTGAGTGATTATCATACTTTGCCTTACTCTGAAAGGTCAACTGGATCAAATCAGTTCAAACCCTCGTTCAAACTCCATGATCAGCCTCAGATGCTGCCCCACCCTCCAGAGAAAAACCAATCATAGATAGAGGAGTGCTAATGATCTTATTTAAATAAGATCAATCTTACTTACAAAGAATCATCCTATTAAAATCATTGCTGCTAAGTATAGGTGAAATGGACGGTTCAACAGAGCTATGGCTCTGGGTGAGTTTGGCAACTGGATTAAAAATATATCTAGGATTATTCTTATTCTCCTCTATTAATGAGGAGAAATATGCTGCTTTTGCTTTACAAAGGGTCCCTCTTATACAGCAGAAAACTATTTTTCCAAACTAGGTAGGATTCCCTTAGAGCTGTGGAAAGATAATTTCTCTCCAGTTTCCTAGCATTTTGCTTAAACTAATAATAGTTTTCATCTTGAAGACTAAGACTAAATCTAAGATGGCTGTCACAAACAACACCTATCTAATGGGTCTGAAAAAATAAGAAAGATCCGAGTCAGTTTTTTAGGATTCCAGTTTATTAGAATTATCAGACATGCAGCATATCACATCAGAGTTGATCCCCTCCCCCCTTCTTAAAGTATCAAAAGTAGCAGTGATAAGCAAACAACATTATGGACACTGATGAGTACCTGAACCTCGTCTTTTCTGTCCTGGTGGATAAGAAATGGATCAGAACCGCTGGCTCATGTCTAACCCTCAGAAAACTCTGAGAAGTCTGGTTTGGTTGCAGGGAACAGTAGTTTTTAAGGCAGCATTGGAGAAGAGATGAATTCTGGGAGTGAAAAATAATCAGTAGTTCCACAAACGAAAGAAGGAAGTCCATTTTTTCCTAGCAGACATGGGGATCGTTTGGCACAGATTTGTTTTGACTGTCTGGTGTCTGAACTGAACAATGGTTGAAACCTGACACATATAAAGGAAAGTGCTTTTTTTAGTCTAGCTCTAAAGCCCCCGATCCGGTTTAAGATTTTTGCATTCATGCAGACAAACGTCGTGACTAGAAAAACTGGAAAGACCAAAAGAGAATTAAGCATGAGTTGCAGGGCAGCTATAAGTAATGTGTTACGTTATCTACTGTTAGGCTTCCTGTTGCATCACCAAACTAAGAGTGTGTTGAATGTTTTATTCTTGTTTTTACATTGAGATCAGTTCAATTGTGGCAGAAATAACCATATAGACACAAACTCCTCCACTTTGATAGAAATAAACTGAGTTCATTTTTGTTCAGCAGGGTTTTCATTTGACAGTTTTATGTAGTGCAGCAATGTTTCCTCTCCAGCTCAGCTCTGAGGTGCATCATGGGACGGTGACGTTGAATGGAGACCCAGGGATGTGGTCATCGCCCCACTTCACCACCAGGATGTAGTTGCCCTGTTCCTTCAGCACGTAGCTGACGTTGTACTGCAGGTTTCCCAGATGTTTGACTAGAACCTCCTCACAGGGGACCTGAGGGCCATACACGCCCACCAGCAGCATGTTCTTACCTGGGAAGAAATGTAGAAACGCAAACATAAATTTTTATGCCATTTCTGTTTAAATGCTAGTTGTTGTGTACAAAATAAAGCACAGCTTTACTTGACCTTAATTTAATCTAAATTTGGGTATTTTCATTGTTTCGCTCCGATGTGAAGAGGATCTGGATGTAGTCCATGTTCAGATACGTTTGGATAGATACAGTTGGATTCTCGCTCTGGGTTTCATTTACTTAGTGTCCAGAAATACAGAAACAAACCTTGATGCTATCTTTAGAGAAGACGTGTCAAATAGGTCTGGTGTAAAAACTGCTTACAAAGACTTCATTCTTTTACCAATATTTCCCAAATATCCACTGAAATAGAGATGGAGGAAAAATCTATATGTAGCTCATCTGAAAGGTTGCAGCAAGAGTTATAAGGAGAGATCATATCTCTCATATCCTAGTTTCTCAATTGGCTTTCAGTTAAAAGGAATAGTACACCCAAAACATGATTAGCCTTCATTTTCTACTCACCCCAATGCTGAACAACACTCTGGAGTACTTTTTGGATATCTCAAATGCATCTATGGAGATCTGGGAGGCTTCTTGCTGTCTGCTGACATTCAAATAATGGAGGTCTATGGCCCGAGTAGAGTGAAAGGTCCATAAAAGTCCACAAAAGCGCGTGTCAATATTCCTCCATACTGCTCGCCCAATGTATTCCAAGCGTCCTGAGTGGGTAGCATCCAGAATTTACTCGAAACGGAGGTCATTTAGAATGCTTTTAGAGCATAAACAGGTAGTGTATAGGATTTCCTGAAAAGCGCGACATTCGCGCCATTAACGCTCTCACGGAAACCGCTGCAGACCAAAACCAGATGAAGATTCCCATTCAGCTCGGCAAAGAACTCATGCTCTTCCTCAACACTGAAGTCCTCAGACATTTTCTCTTTCGTTGTTTCTTTTTGCACAGGTAAACAGCACATTTCTTCTTCTACGCTGCATTATCGGCAGAGAGCAGACGCTGAATGCGCACTTTCATCTGGTTTTGGTCTGCCGCGGTTTCCGTCGAATCGCAGAGCCGTGAACGCCGCTTCAGGAAATCCTATACACTACTGTTTATGCTCTAAAAACATTCTAAATGACTTCGCTTCGAGTAAATTCTGATGCTACCCACCCAGGACACTTGGAATACATTGGACTGTAGCAGTATGGAGGAATATTGACACTCGCTTTTGTGGACTTTTATGGACCTTTCTGCCTCGGGCACCATAGACCTCCATTATTTGAATGTCAGCAGACAGCAAGAAGCCTCCCAGATCTCCAGATGCATTTGAGATATCAAAAAGTACTCCAGAGTGTTGTTCAGCATGGGGTGAGTAGAAAATGAAGGCTAATCATGTTTTGGTGTACTATTCCTTTAAATCCAGAATTTATTGTAGAATTTATAATCCTCCATCTCGCTATGTAAAGCCCTAAATAACAAAGCTCCATCTTATATCATGATCCAATTGTCCTTATGTTCCAAACAGAACACTTTGCTTTCAATCTGTAGGTGTACTAGTGGTCCATAGAATTTTTAAAGTAGAATGGGATCCAGATATAAAAAAAAATACAGCCTTTAACTTTAATCTTTGATAAAACAGAAGTGCTTAGTTAAAAAAAAACAAACAAAAAAAAACTTTCTCTGTCACATCATGCTTTAGGCTTATAGTGCCGGAGGACCACATTTCCCTACTCTTCTACTTTCTCCTACTGCTGTTCAAGTATAAAAACTTCTCTGTGGTTATTGCAGCCATTAACCTCTCAAGCCCAGAGGATTTTAGGAGCAATCCAGCTCAGACTGGAACAAACGTTCACCTTCCATCAACACTATAACCCTGAGCACACAGCTAGAATAACAAAAGAGCCCAGCCAGAGGCCTGACTTAAACCCAAATGAGCATCTCTGGAGTGACCAGATAATGGCCGTCTAACAAACGCTCACCATCCAACCTGACAGAACTGGAGAGGATCTGCAAGGAAAAATGGCAGAGAATCCCTAAATCCAGGTATAGAAAAAAAAACTTGTTGCATCAATCCCAAGAAGACTCATGGCTGTACCAGCTCAAACGGTTGCTTCTACTAAATACTGAGCAAAGAGTCTGAATACTTATGACAATGTGATATTTCAGTTTCTCCTTTTCAATAAATTTGCAAAAATTTGTATTTTTTTCTTTTTTTTTGTCAAGATAGGGTGCTGAGTATATATTAATGAGAAATAACATGAACTTTATTGATTCTAGCAAATGGCTGTAATGAAGCAAACAGTGAAACATTTAAACGGGTCTGGATACCTAACACTGTAAATAAAGATTCTATGAAAATTAACCAGACATTGCTTTTCAGCAAAGCTTTAACAGAATGATTTTAAAAAGAGGCCTTAGAGTCAGTCTGTGCCATCAGTGGTAGGCATCTCCGCTTTAAAGGCTGCCTTTTCCAGACGGCCTGTTTCAGCTCCTTCCAAAGATGCTCAGTAGGATTGAAGTCTTCAGAACAGTCCAGTGTTTTCCTCTCAGCTCATTATCCTGTTGGACACACCAAGCTTTCTGACGCTGCAGCACATTTCTCTCCAAATGTCCTTATAATCTGGAGATTTCATAGGACCCTGCAGAAATGCAGACACCCTGTTCCAGAAACAGAGCTTCCTCCATGTTTCACAGTAGAGACAGTCTTCTCATCTTGGTCTGTGATCATAAAGCTAATCATCCTCAGCTCGGTTCAATATTTTTGATCTGAAGTTCCTGCAGCCTGAAGAACATCTTTAATCTGGTTAGAAGTTTTTCACGGTTATTTTGCTTCCATTCATCTCTCCGATTTGTCATCAGTTTTCCTCCTGTTGGCTACAGTCCATGGAAGCTAAATGAATAACTGTGCAGCTGTAGTCAGAGGACAGCCTTAAGCTTTAACATGCTGCTCTATCTTTTTCTCTCTTCTCTTTTGAGACAACTCTGTCCTTCTATTCATCTGGTCCATGTTGAGTGCGCTACACACCACGTCACAAGCAATGACTCCTTGTAGCCCTATATATAGGCCCACTAACTGATTACTAGACTGTAGACACATCTTGATCCAATGCGTCCCTTTGGTCACATTATTCTCAGTCTTTTCTAGAGGAACGATCATTTTAGTCCAGGCCTGTTTCCATGAGGTGATTTTATTTGAAGCAAGGTTGAAAAGAAATGTCTGAATTTAACTTATTTCCAAAGAAAAAAAATTTTTTTATTCATAAACTTTTTTTCTGTCACCATTGTGAGTTTTTCGTTTCACTGAACGAGAGGAACCAACATTTTAAACTAAAAATAAACTAAACCATAACTTTTATGTCCTATTAAAACATGAAGGAGAACATCAGCTTATTTTGGAAAGAACTGATCTTGCTGATCTTCCTGTCTCATTTAGCAAACAGCTGAAGGTCTGATCAGGGTCTTACCAGCTTTGCTGCAGTCCACAGAGAAGTTGCTTCTCTGGCTCACGAAGGCCTTGCTGAGTCCGGATCCTCGGCTCAGCACCTTGCTGGCATCAGAGTCTCCCGGCCTGGGCAGGCCGCTCTGAAGAAAGCTGCTGTTGGATGATCGTACAGTTGGATCCAGCATTAGGGTTGACGTCTCGGAGTTGGTCGCATTCACCAGCCGAGCACCTGATTAAAACATAATCAGGTAAGGGAAAGGCGGCTTTAGAGGCAATACATCAGAATTGTACATAGCTTTTAACTGTGGACTGATCGCCCTCCACCCACGGGGGTTGGGGTCTGATTCTGATCACCGTACCTGTGACTCGGGCCTTAAAGGGACTCCCAGTGATGTGGTTGGGTCCTCCGTATTTAATGCTGATCACATAGCTGCCCGGGGCCATGGGAGTGTAGTGAACTTTGTAACCCTCTGGGATCTCCTGACAGTCCATCTTCACTTTGGAGGGACCCTCAATGGTCACTGTTAAAGCTCCAGGACCAGCTTTAGTGTTGTTAATGATGAACTCTGACTGGGTTCCTACAAATGGAAGACATTGGGTTCTAAAAATCCCTCAATATGTCATTCCTGTCCTGGTATTGAATATAATGGTGCGGTGACAATGGGAAGTGCGGTGGATTCACAAAGAATTCCTATGCAAACCCGGCAGGGAAGGGCCCTCAACTCCTGCTACTAGATAGAGCTAAGGTATTGTCAAACAGCAGCATCTCATGAAGAGTCCAGAGCAGGGATGCAGAAGTTGAAACGAGCTGAACTATTTTGTCAAATCGCGACACAGCAGCCGGTCAGGGACTGGTTGTAGATTAAGCTTTTTTAAATTAAAATGGAATAGAGTAGAGAATAATTTTAACAAAGGTAGAAATAAGGAATGCTCTCAAGAGATTTTTTGTAAAAAAGCTGTTTTAAATTAGTCCTAGAAGCGTTGGTCATCCTCACTCGCCTCCAGCACAGAGCCTGGTCTATGATTGCTAATTCCCTGCAGTCGGTGCTTTCTCCAGGGTTATATTTACAAGGAAGTCCCAATCAGAGCTGCATCTGGATGAACCAAAGTGGATATTGTTTTAAGAGCTTTTCCAAAAACTGATGGTCTCCCCAAGACGATTCAAAAGTTGATTTAGAATGATTTAACAGCATTACGTGACGTTAAGTTTCACCTGTGCTTTTATTGTTAAAATCCGACAGCGAGTAACGTACCGCCAGGGGTAACGTGGGTTCATAGCAAAAGGTTTGGGAGGCTTCTGCTAAATTGTTCTCTATGAACCACTTTTGAATCATCTTTGGAAGATTATCAAGTTTTTGAAAAGCCCCAAAATCTCTCTCAAAAAAAAAAAAGATCCACTTTGGTTCATCCGGATGCAGCTCTGATTCAGTCAGGTTTGGCGGTACTTCCTTCAAAACCTACCCTCAGAAAGCCCTGATGCTGGACAGTGGCAGACTGGGCTCTGTGCTGGAGGTAAGAGAGGATGACCAGTGCTTCCAGGACTAAATTAAAACAGCTGTTCTACCGGCATCTAAAATCCTCTTGAGAGCATTCCTTATCTTTACCTTTTTAACATTTATTTCTCTGCATTCCATTTTAAGTGAAAAAAGCTTCACCTACAACCAGTCCCTGATTGGCTGCTGTGTCCAGATTTCATAGAAAAGTTCAGCTTGTAAACTTAAAGGAATA
>JAGKQL010000041.1:2148790-2167616 GCA_018398635.1 Cyprinodon brontotheroides
GAATTTTCCTTTAAAATTAAGACTGAGGACCAACTAACAGTGACACAGACCAGTGGTCCACAGTAGCCTCCGGCCCTTTGGAAGAACAAAACGGCTGCAAAAATACTCCTGCATAAACAGACGGGAGCAGAGCGGGAAAGGACCACCAGGACAAAAACTACCTTGGTCCAGGCCAGGGAAGGGAAGGCTCACCCCGGCAGGTTCTTATTTTGATGGAGATGTAAAGTAACTTCATTATATTTTGCACACATTTTCATTTTCCATTAAAATCTGACATTTAATGAAGGAGATTGATGATAGGGACAAACAGGTGTCGGCAGCAATGACCCGGTACTTGGAGCACTGGGTCTATTGAGCCAGAAGACACCCCAATCTGGTTCCTACATCTACCCAACAGAGTCCAGGAAACCAAGGTGGACTTTAAACCCCTCACAAGCAGCGGAGCGGTCTGAACACCTTCATTCGTCTCTGCAAGCTGGTGCAAGAGAAATCCCTGATGAGCTCAGCAGGATTCAAGTTTGGAAATCCTCTGATCCACCCAGGTTTTCTCCAGCTCCGCACCACCACCCGCTATGCTCCAAACATGTTTCATCAGCTCAGGTTTGGGAGGCGGCAGCCGCACCCACGGTGACACAATAATGAAACAGTGCCTCAGAGGAGAAGTTACGACATCAGGATTCCTCCATGATCTGTTTCTGCTGCAGTTGGTTTTTTTCTGATCCCATCTTCAGACTCCTTACTTTCCCCAACTGTTCCTTTCGTTTACGCCTCATTTCAAATGAATCTCCTCTGACTCCCACTTTTCTAGCTTTCCTTTTCTCCTTGGGGATGTAACAATACGCTTGTGCAAGAGTGCATACGTCTGTGGGAGCAAACATCCTGTTGGTGAGCAGCACTCCTCATTATTGACCTTTGACACATCCTGAACTCAACGTTTCTGAACAATTGTTCTAAAAGTCTCCCTTTCCATCCCAAGACCTAAAGCACAAATAAACAGCTGAAGCTGTTTAACGGACTGATTAACGGACGCATATTTTCAGGATCTATCCTTTTGCAACAGGGCATGATGTCCATAGAGGAGGACATGATGCTCAAACTGGAAATCGAATCGTTTCATTTTGTTTGCTTCGTTCAAAGCTGCTCTATGCTGTCTGGCTGCAATGTGTTCGTCTGCCTCTGTGAGCTGCTACCAGAGTTTCTTGTTTTCACAGCGCTGCCCTCATGTTTATGTGCAGATAAGGAGCTAAATGTGTTGAAATGTGGCTCATTAAAAGAAGTAATTCTAAACATTTTAAAACCAGCCTGGTTGTGACCCAGACAGAGTACTGGCCAGACCAGTGGAGTCCCCCATAAAGAACACTGGTGCCACTTTAACTAACCGGCCTTTACTTTATTTTAAAGTTCTTAATTCTGCTTTAGGTGAACAAAGAGTCACGGCTTTTGCCAATACCTGCTGATTTGTTGCTGCGTTTCCGTGGAGACGCCACAACAATGACAAGCAGGAAAGAAGTGGCTGCTGGGAGGGTTTCTGTTAGGAGGAACCAACAAATAAAGGCTGAGTGTGTCTGAGCAGAAAAGGAAAGGGAGATAAAGCTCAGTGCCTGTGTGGGCAAAGGTGAGGCAGGTTGGAACCAAATGCCTTTCTCTTATCAGTGCAGCACACCCTGACCACCACAGGAAATTACATCATCGAGCAAAAACACGCCTAAAAATACCTGCTCTGGCTCCCACCCAACAGTTTGGTACTGAAGTTAAAATGGTGAGCAAAGATAATGAGTTTATGGTTTTATGATGGTGTACTTTATGAGTCATGAGGCCAAACCTATGTTTAAAACCAAAACAAACTCATTACTTCAGTCTGTGGATGCATAAAACATAGATTTTTATTTTCTAAATTTACTCGTTGCTTCTTCTCAGAGAGCTGCAATTTCAAGTTTTGGTTTAGTACATCTCCCATATTTATCATGCAAAGATTAAGAAAATATTTTATACTTTTAAACATATTTGTTCACAGACAAATAAATAACAGTCTTAACCCTGTTAGTCAGTGAGGCAGACACCCTGTCTACTTTTAAGGCTACAGTTTAAAACTTTCCTTTTGATAAAGCTTCTAGTTAGAGTGGCTCAGGTTATCCTGATCTATCTCTATAGTTCTGCTGCTATAGGCTTAGACTGCTGGAGGACATAGGGACCCCTTTCTTTTAATTCTACCATTCTACTCCTCCTATTCTCCCATTCTCCAGTATGTGTTAGTTTAACCGTTAACTTTATTCTCTCTCTGCTTTCTCTCATTATGGTAGCTTCATCTGGTCTAGTTCCTGTTTGGAGAGACAGCAGGCTCAATTCGTGGCAGTGGCAGCGCTGCGGCAATTCCGGTGGCTCGTCGGCCTGACACGGCTTTAGTACTGGCTGGCACGGCTAGGCCTGTCTCGATAATCAATAAATAAATTAATCACACGATAAATAAATACTATCCACATCATTTAATATATCGGCTATATTGTCTCTGCCTGTGTTTTTCTCCTTCTGTTGATGACGCTGGAAGAAAATGCTTAACCCCGGTGCTATCCACTGACCCCTCCCCTTCCTCATTTTTTAGGAAGGGAAAAAATGCGGAGGGAGGAGAAGTGGACTATCGCAGCAGGTAGTCAGCGTGCATCATTTTGTACTTCTGCAGCTTTAAAGTCCCGTGAGGAGTTAGTGAGTTAAAAAAAAAAAAAAACACATCTTATGTTGGGGGCAAAAGCTCGAAATGGAACTGGTTTCAAAGCCAAACATAACAGCCGCAGTGTGGGAGTATTTCAGATTCAACCCAAATGACCGAGGCGAACCGCTGAACCTATGCGAGCCAGTATGTCCGGCCGGCAGAGCCTTCCACCGAGTGGCTGTGTAGTGGCTGCTGTCGGCAGAGGCCAATTATTGGCAGATAAACTACTTTGTTCCATCCAGTATATGTGACATTATTAAAAGTTTTAATGTAGTTATACATAGATAGTTTTCTCGATGCATTGTTTCATAAAGGAATGGCTTGGAGTGGTTTCTTTTGAGCTGCTCAAATGCAGGCCTGGAGAGCCTGGGAAGGTACCCGCCGACAGGCCCACATGCCGAAAAGCAGTTCATAAAGTCTGAGTTGGGTCTTAGCCGGAAATATTCTTTCATGGCTGGTGCCGTCTGGTCGTAGCTTCCAGTAGCCCTGAGTAAGTATCCAGTTTAGCTGAAACGCTTAGAATGTGCTTTTAGAGCATAAAACAGCAGTGTATGTGATTTCGAAAGCGCCGCTCACCAGTCACTTTTGAAACCGCTGCAGACCAAAACCAGATGAAAGTGCGATTCAGCTCGGCAAAGAACTCATGCTCTTCCTCAACACTGAAGTCTCAGACATTTTTCTTTCGCTGTTTCTTTGCACAGGTAAACAGCACATTTCTTCTTCTACGCTTTGTATTATCGGGTAAGAGCAGACGCTGAATAGCGCACTTTCAGTTTGGTTTGTCTGTCAGTGTCGTATTCTGCGGAACGCCGCTTTCAGGAAATCCTATACACCGTTTATGCTCTAAAAACATTCTAAATGACTCTCGCTTTCGCGTAAATTTTTGACGCTACCCACTCAGGACACACTTTGGAATACATTGGACGAGCAGTATGGAGGAATATTGACACGCTTTTTGTGGACTTTTATGGACCTTTCTGTCTCGGGCGCCATAGACCTCCATTATTTGAATGTCAGCAGACAGCAAGAAGCCTCCCCAGATCTCCAGATGCATTTGAGATATCAAAAGTACTCCAGAGTGTTGTTCAGCATGGGGTGAGTAGAAAATGAAGGCTAATCATGTTTTGGGTGTACTATTCCTTAAAGCACGCCATTTAACTTTTCTTTCACCAGTTCGATGGTACTAAGCCAGTAATACTCAAACCCTGCAAGAAAATACAAAAAAAAAAACAACTAAAAAACTAAACAAAAAATAAGTTAGTCAGCGGCGGTCATTAATGCCAGCCAGTACTAAAGCTGCGTCAGGCCGACGAGCCACCGGAACTGCCGCAATGTTGCCACTGCCCCTAATTGAGCTCGGTCCGGCTGCCTGTTTGGCTGTGACTCCATCCTAGAGAGAAATATCAGCTGCGCTGCTGCCATCAACACCCTTCTTTATACATGTTGGAGATCTGCTTGTTTTAAGTGTAGTCCTGTTTCTCTGACTGTAACAGGCTGGATGTGCTCTCTTCATCTTCTGACATGGAGCTGAGCCCGGAGCTCGTCTCGCTGCCTGGCTGTGTGTTTCTGGACGGGGCCGCCTGTGGAGCTGATTGACAGCTGCCTTTTGTATCTATGCTTCTTTTCATGTCTGCTTCTGTCTCCTTGAACCCCAAGAAGCCTGAAGAGATGGCCGCTCACACTGAGCCTGCTGGTTGGTACTGGAGGTTTCCCATCCTGTTAAAAGGGGAGTTTACCTCTCCACTCTAAGCCACCAGCATGCGTAGAGTGAGGGATTGCTGAAGAGAGCTGAGAGCTATCCACTATGTGGTTTGGCACAGCTCTTAATGTGACAGACCCTCTGCTGGAATGGAGGGTTAGAGTTTAGGGGCCGGTTAGGGATTGGGCCAAAGTTGTCTGGGCCTAAATGCCTCTGGTAGGGTTTCCCAAGGCAAACAGGTTCTGGGTGATGGTTCAGACAGGAGTGGAGGTAGATAAACACAAAAACAAAGTCTTTCAAAGTGATGCATTTACTGGACCTTATGTGAACATGCGGCTTGGCGGCCTGTTACCAGTAGAGATCCGGTTAAAAACATCCACAGACTTTGTGACCATTACGTCAACGAGAGGAAAAGACTAACATGGAAAGTTGGAGAGCAACAGTCAGAGGTGGGGGGTACCTGCAGTCGTAAACAGGATGCAGAGCTTCTCTGTGGGAGTTTAATTAACCCACTGAATACACACAGATTCCTGCGGGCTGAGATCATAGAATCCCACCCACTGACCACCCCCTAAAGAAAATCTGCCCCCCTCAACTGCACCAAATACAAATGGATGGTGACAGTGAGACAAAAGGCCCACGGCTCTAAGAGATGACATAACAGCTTTCCCTCAGCCTGCAGGTCGCCTGCAACTACAGTCAGAATAACTAGCAGAACCAGCTGTGTTCAAAAAAGAAACCACCAAGTGGAAACAGTCGACCATCTATAAACAGGCACCAGGGTACAAAATCTTAATGTCTTCAGAAGTTAGAAGCTGCAAACCAGAACTGTTCTTGTTTCAACATCTCCCGCCTGTCTGATATATCAGGCATTCAGTTGATCAGCAGCAAACTGAAAGCCAAAGAAACAACCTAAAGGCCGTTGTTTGGGGGCAGGCCTTTAGGCAGGTATAGGCTAATGATGGTTTTATCGGGTTTAAAAACAGAACAAACTTTTCATAACACTAGTTCTACAGTAAAAGGCTCGTTACCAGGAAATCAGACTTTTTTTGTGTTAAACAGCTTTGGGTTAAAGTTGTCAAAGTGTAAAGTCGGCGCCTGGATTAACCTCATTCAGGGAAGCTTCCCAACGTTAGCCCTCCTTGCTAGCATCATCATCAGTTTCAGCACCATCAGCTCATCATCTAGGTAGCCCTCAATTTTAAATTATGTCTTTCTTCCCCAAAAAATAGTAAACAGACTAAACTATAAAGTGTTAAAAGGTTAAACATGAATTTCCTGAGAAAACAAATGCCTTGGAATCCTTTCCGTTTTATCACTCATCTGTGCCTGATCTGTACCGGAAACTGGGTGCTATGCTACTTTCCAGGAGCTAACTTTTTCAGCTTTGGATTTAAACATGCAGTAAATCTTTTTGAGTTCTTTGTTGTCCTTTCATGTTTACATTAGGGATGCAGGATATTGGGATTTTGGCCGATATCCGATATGCCGATATTTTAAAACTCATGTAGCCGATAACCCCGATATCGATACCGATGTTAAAGCTGGACAAAAATAAGTAGTCATTGAAAATAGCAGTTTTGTTATCCATTTCTGACACTTTGAAAAAATAATATACTCAAATATATTTTCATATGCTGATATCAAATAGATTTTTAAAAACGCTGTATCGATCTATTTTACTTTCAAAATCTGGTGAAATTTCATCGCTCTGTTACAAACTCGTGATATTTTGCAAATTCTTGTGAGATTTTGTTAGTAAAATAGATCGATACCGCTCCAATATATCAACATATAAAAATATGGCAACATTTGGTGAATTTTCGGGGATTTAGGTAGCATAACGATGACATATAGCAATATTTCATTAGTAAAAGAGATTGATATGGTGTTTTTAAATGGCAATATATCAGCATATGAAGATATTGGGATATTTTAATGTATCAATATTTTTCCCTCATCTTTAGAAGTTTTAAGTCTGTAAAAAGAAGTTTTTGAGGAAGAAGAAGTAGTATTTTTTTTTTTAGACTTTAGAAACTCAGAAGCTGATCAAATATTGGGTTAAATATCTGGGTGGGGGGGCCGATGTCCCATATTCAGTTTTAAGGCCGATACCGATAGGGGGCCGATTATATCGTGCATCCCTAGTTTACATTATGGTATAAAGTGCGTAACCTAAATAAAGGAACAACTAAAATGCCGATAAACATGTTTTAATCATATTTTGCCGGACTGTTCTGAGCATGTCCCATGATGACTTCACACAAGGGGTTTAACGGAGAAAATATAAAAACCCTCGGAAACGTCTCAGAGAAGTCATAAAACATTTTTAAACATTTGTATTATCCTTCTTTAGTGAGTTAAGGATCGAAATAAGCAATTTTAGTACCATAACCACAAGCATTGAAATGCTTTCCAAATTGTGTTGGCCTGGTGGTTAGCGCAGTGTGCTTGTGCTCTGAGAAGTTTGAAGGTACCCGGTTCAATCCTTAGAGTCTGCACTCTGGGACCCTGAGCAATACCCTTAACCCTACACTTCTCCCTGGGCATCCCAAAGGGGATGGGATAATTACAGAGGTACATTTATCCAGTGTGAGATCAATAAAGTTAAATTATTATCATCAATTATTATTATAAACCATGGATCACGAGTGATCCGAAAAACTGCTCAACAAGAAAAAACAAGCCTTTGAGAAGGGAGATAGGGAAGTAAAGAAGCAACTTCAATAAACCAAACATTACCCGTCACATATCTGACTCAAGCAATTAGAACAACTATTTTTATTGATTTAAGACAGATCATGGGATATCAAAGGCCACATAGGGTAGAACGGACCTGTCCTTCAAAATGGGCAAAAAGAAGGCTGCATTTGTCGGGTCGCATACGAGGAGTCTTCCGATCCGAACAGACCACGTACCGTGGTCTGTTAGATGAGTGGAGTAGCATCCAGAATTTTCGAAGCGAAGTCATTTAGAATGTGTTTTAAAGCATAAACAGTAGTGTATAGGATTCCCTAAAGTGCGTTCACGAGTCTACGGAAACCGCGCAGACCAAAACCAGGAGATGAAAGTGTGCATTCAGCTCGCAAAGAACTCATGCTCTTCCTCAACACTGAAGTCCTCAGACATTTTTTTTTCTTTCGCTGTTTCTTTTCTTTGCACAGGTAAACAGCACATTTCTTTCTTCTATGCTTGCATTTATCGGCAGAGCAGACGCTGAATGCGCGACTTTCATCTGGTTTGGTCTGCCGCTGTTCTCGTGGAGACTCTCGTGAACGCGCTTTCAGAAAATCCTATACACTACTACTGTTTATGCTCTAAAACATTCTAAATGACTTCGCTTTCGAGTAAATTCTGGATGCTACCCACTCAGGACAATTTTGGAATACATTGGACGAGCAGTATGGAGGAATATTGACACGCTTTTTGTGGACTTTTATGGACCTTTCTGCCTCGGGCGCCATAGACCTCCATTATTTGAAATCGTCAGCAGACAGCAAGAAGCCTCCCAGATCTCAGATGCATTTGAGATATCAAAAAAGTTACTCCAGAGTGTTGTTCAGCATGGGTTGAGTAGAAAATGAAGGCTAATCATGTTTTGGGTGTACTATTCCTTTAACAGCTCATCACACTCTGTAAAGATCAGAACAAGGAGTTGTGCTTTGAATGACAAGCAGTTATTCTACTAGTTTTTAGAACAGACGGCTCAAAAGTCCTGCAGGCTTTACAGGTTTCCTGCTGCAGCATTGCAGATTTGCATTAACAGGCTTTTGCTGAACCAGGGACAAATTAAAAACCTTTAGGAGAGCGGACTTCGAGGACCATCTTTGGACATGCCTGTTTTAGACTTTATTATGTATTTATTCTGTATTTCTGTAATGTTCTAGAAACCATCCTTCTCAACCTTGCCTGCAAAATGAATACTTGCGATATTTTAATAATGTTGTTCTGCTCCAAAACTGACCAAGAACTGGTCGACTAATCACAGCTTTTGGGCCCACAGCCAAGCCAAACTCAACATGGCAGGAGGACGTAGAAAGCGGCTGCTAACTCATCCTCACAGGTTTAACCAGGAGGGAAAAGCAGTTTTACAAACTTGCCAGTACTATGTAAATAAAAAAAAGGAAATAAGCTTAAACTGTTTTCTCACACCCTGCATGCATTTTAAGAGATATAACAATATAACCTTTACATAACAGCAGAATTACTCCTTTGAATTTTAGATTTTGAGCCTTTAGCATCTTAATTTTGATTATTCCAGTACGGTAAATAGAATAAAGATAACAAATATACAGGCCAGAGTGATATTTGATGATCCTTTTAAGATGAAAATGCGCAGACATTCTTTATCTTCATCTTGAGGGGAAAAATCAATCTGATTTGGGTCACTTCAGGCTGCAATATGAATGTATCCAAAGCGCCCAGTGCTGCAGGAGGGGCCCCACAATCGCAATGTGTTTCACATTATGTCATGCAGCGGAAAGCAAGCTAACTTGCAGAGCAGCATGACCCTTTGGAAGCACATGGTGGAAAAGGTCTAAAAAATGGTGGCCATTAAAAAACCTGCCAAAAGGAGGCGTTTTCTCCACCAAAAGCTTCAATTAGTGCGGCGTTGCTCATTAGTAACCAAGATAAACGACCCTAGCATTCAGCCAATATGATCCCTCTATTCAGGCTCCTGCCGTAGTCTGGGCCCGTTTGGGGTGACTCAGGGTGTAATTATCCAACTTCCCAACATCATGACGGCAGCAGGCACTGGTGACCTTACTGCATGATGCGCTGCTGAAATAATGACAATACTGAGGAGTCACATGAGTCCCACGCAGGCAGCCGGGGGATGATCCCACCATAAAACCTCCAGATTACAGACAGAAAAGAGGCCAAGAGTCCTTTAATGTCTTTGATTTGAGTAATGAGGGCTGAGCATGATGCAGAGGATGTGTCATTCTGTCTCCAGCTCTCTTTAATCTGGCTGTGGTTGGATGCAAACAGCTTCCAGGGATGAAGTTCAACGAAAATCAAAGACTGAGAAATACTTGCTCTCTAGTTCCCCCCTCCCCCACAAAGACCTGAGGTGAACGGACCACGAAGAACACTTGAAAAACATTCAGAGACCAGGAAGGCAACGAGGATTAGCCGAAGTTGTGAATCTGAGGAGGAATTGGCCGTCGTAAAGCTGAGACCAAAAGCAAAACTAGAGATCCAATAGGTTCTCATCTAAGGGTCCAAAAGACAAGGAACCAAATTTCTCCTGGTTATTAAAAACAGCCTCCTGAGAGAATCTGCTGCATCAGAGCGAAACAAGATCATCAATCAGGAATTTGTTCAACTGAACATTTAAACACATAAATGACTAATGATGAACAAATCGCAGCAGAAGCAGGAACCACAGGAGACCCGAGCGAGCCGGGACGGGCCGCCCTGTCATTACCACACATCTGGCATTACGTCCTGGCAAGCAAACACCCTGCAGCGCTTAGCCCTGCATGACCTCACCCTGTCGGGTCCTAGGCCATGTCGTCATCAGAACCAGACCCGCCATAAGGAGGGGAACGGGGAAGAAATCAGATACTTTTCATCACACTGAAGCGATTCTCTGAAAAATGTCTAACAAAAAAACAATCCCTGCACAGTGCTCCGTCGTTTTATGAACATCTGCTGATGAACATTTGGTCGCTTTTATATCCTTAACGAGGTTTGAAACAAAAAAGGGCTCACACAACTCGCCTAACTTTTTCGAAATGGCTCACGCTTTTGGCTTTAGGCACAGACAAAACATCTAAGGCTCACATCATCGACTTAATATGCATCTGATCAACAAAAACCGAAGAAAGAAACTGTTTGGTCTGAGTACAGTCAATCAGACGAAAAAAAGATGAATAGATGTTTGAAGCAGAGCCAGGCTGCAGGAGGTTCACCACAGGAACTATCAGTGAACAATCTCAGTAAACCACTGCAACCACACAGACAGAGCAGGGATTATGTAAGAACAGACAGCAACATGATGCGTTCCACAACCTTTGGCAAGATCTGCAACATCCCAGTTTTTAAATCCCACTCAGCACCCAGAACCAACTACTTCTTATCCATTTACCCTAATCTGATTAGATGCACAATTAAACACAGATTACAAGAGCAAACGGATTGAATCAAATATATTTGTCGTTATTAAAATCGTATTTTCTTTTATCCATATCTGGCTCAAATTGAACAGTTGAAATAAATGAATAAAAAAGGCATAAAGAGATGCACAAAGATAAACAATGCAGAGCGTCTGGTCCAAGTCTGTCAGTGGAGCCACAGATGGCCTCAAAGTGCTGTTCTTCCTTCATCACCTTCTCATCAAACCGATCATTAACAGGATATCAAGTCAATGGTGACTGTCTTCAACCTGGCGTCATGTCTGCCGCCTCTCCAGACTTTACACAGGTGCAAATGTTCTACGAATTTCCCCACATCAAAGACGTCTCAAAGCCACACCGAGAGGAATATGACATGATAACTGTTCAGTCTGATAAAACCACGAAGGTCTGCAGGGGAATGACAGGTTGTCTGGTGAAGGCGTTAGAGCTGTTCTAAAAATGTCAACTTATTGATGGTTTAAAGGTAAAAAGAAAAAAAAAATCTTCTAAAAGATCTATGCTTAAACAACAAGTTTGGTCATTTTAACTTAAAAGCTACAGCCCATTTATTCATGATGGAAAGTTTTTCCTCAGTCTATAGAATGTATGATTTGGTTTTTATTCTTTTTTTGACAGTATAATTGATATCTAGTAGGGATAGAGCGGTTTTATGCAAGAAGAGAAACGTTACGGTTCGGTTCATTCTCTGATTCCAATTAGCGTGTGTTTTTCGCCCCGGTTTGTATGGCTGCTCGCCTTTTTCTCATAGGCGAGGCGATTACACTGCAAGAGCGAAGGTAGAAGTACTGCTGCGATACGCCAACCACCAGTAGTAAACAAGAAGAAGAAGAGAAGAAAGCCGAAGTAGAAGTATAACCGTTCCACGAGTCTACGGAAAACACGGCAGACCAAACCAGATGAAAGTGCGCATTCAGCTGCGGCGAAGAAACTCATGCTGCTTCCTCAACACTGGAAGTCCTCGAACATTTTTCTTCGTTAGTTGTTTCTTTCTTTTGCACGGAGGTAAACAGCACATTTCTTCTTCACGGCTTGCATTGCTCGGCCAGAGCAGGCAGCTGAATAGCGCACTTTCATCTGGTTTTGGTCTGCGCTGGTTTCCGTAGCGTCGCGAGGCGCTCAGGAAATCCTATACACTACTGTTTATGCTCTAAAACATTCTAAATGACTTCGTTTGTGAGTAAATTCTGGGCGCTACCCACTCAGGACACTTGGAATACATTGGACGAGCGGTAGTGTATGGAGGAATATTGACACGTTTTTTGTGGACTTTTATGGACCTTTCTGCCTCGAGGAGCCATAGACCTCCATTATTTGAATGTCAACAGACAGCAAAGAAGCCTCCCAGATCTCCAGATGCATTTTGAGATATCAAAAAAGTACTCCAGGGTGTTGTTCAGCATGGGGGTGGTAAGAAAATGAAGGCTAATCATGTTTTGGGTGTACTATTCCTTTAAGGCACACCGTTACTCTTCACAGTGAGGAAGAACTTGGTTTTAAAGTCAATCAAAAGAGCTGAGGACTCGATAAAACAAAAGCAATATTTAAATATTGGTCACCTTTAAGGACCAGGGCTACTAGTACAGGTCCACAAAATCCTTTAAAGGGTGTGTGTTGGTTGACTGGATAATAAAACTTAAAACAGCTGTACAGAATTAGTTTCAGAAACACCGACCTTCAGAATAAAAACTAGTTTTATTTTATTCCTAATGAACAATACTACATGAGTTCATGTTTGCTAAAAGGATGCATCAGGTGACATTTGGTCTTTATAAAGCTCCTGCATTTTCACTTGGAACAAAGACACTTTCTGTGCTGAGAGCTGGAGCATGATTGTAAGTCTATATTCTGCCTTTTCTCAGGTTACCTTTCCAGCAGAGACAGTTATCCTTTCTCTCTCTCAAACACACCATGGTCTGCTGGTGTGAGTCCTGGCGACAAAAGACAAAGGGACAGCTTTTCTACTTGTTTATACCTTAAACAACATGAAAAGAGCCGTCGCCCGGTTTCCTCGACCCGTTCCAACACAGAGCAACCAGGAACTTTTTCAAATGCTCTTTTTTTGCTGCCCAGTCTCACCCCAGTGAGGCTTTTGGCAAACAATCTAAATCTCTGAGCGAGGAATGTCCTCCAGCTTTCTCCTCAGGACTACAGGAATGCCACCAGTCTGCATGTAAGCAGGATTTCCCCTCATCCGACAATCACAGTTTACTACAGCTGTCAAACTGAGCCAAAATAAGTGAAATGAAATTAAGAGCGTCTTCAATTCTCACACTGGAATATAATTACCTTTACATGCATTTGAAAGAAAAAAGTCTGTAGGAGGAAATGAAGTAACTAAGACGGGAGTCTGGAGCCTGAAATGAAGCGGTAACCGAACCCAAGAGAACCCAGAGAGGATGGGCGACATTTGTCAGAGCTTTGTGGCTTTAAATGCATCCCAGAACAAAGTTTCCTTCAGTGAGAGCAACAACCCGAGAGCCGTTCAATGTTTTCCCTTAAAGTAACCTCTTTATTCACTTATTTTGTCCAAAAAGCAGCTGTCATGGTGGGCATGAAATAGAGATGTCCCGATCCAGGTTTTTGCACTTCCGATCCGATACCGATATTGTTTTTGGACTTCCGATACGATACTGGCCGATACCAGCCTATCCGAGCATGTATTTAAGTTTAAGTTAAAGTATTTAGCCTTAGTTGTAAGACTCATGTTTTGAAAAGGGTTTTAGTACTCTTGATAACATCTAGCCAGCTGAATTAAGGGTGAGATTGAATAAAACACAATGATTGGTAACATTCAAACTTACCTGTTTATTAGAGATAAACACAAACTGGACAAAATTATGAATAGCAATCTGAAATTGCACAGTGAGCAGTAAAACCGTGAAACAGTTAAAGGTGCAAGTATTACTGTAAGTTTTAATAAAAAAATGCAAAACAGGGGAACACTGGCTCAAAATAGTGGAATGGATCGTTTCAATCGGCGAAACTGGAAAAATACGGAGCATGATTTTTTTTTAAAAACTAGATTGGCAGTCTGGATACGGCATTTTACATGCTTTGCCGATACGCATTTTTTTGCCAATATCGGCGTCCCGATCTGATACGTGGATCGGATCGGGACAAGCCTAGCATGAAAGCCTCCAAAGAGACTGCAGAACTGACCCAAACCTTTCCATCCAGTGGTAGCGATCATCGATCTGATGAAGGAGGAGCATGGAGGTCTCAACAGGTCAGGATCTGGGCCACCTACCTTTATCATTCTACTTGCCAAACGTACGTTTAGAAAGAAAGGAGACGGCCTGGGTGGAGTGGAACAAAGCGGGCCAGAGAAGAACATGTTGCTGCAGGAGGGAGAAGAGCTGCGAGCGTTCAGAGTGTGAGAAAACGGCCAACACAAACACTTCTGTCAGCCGTGACTTATGGACAAGGATGCAGAGCAGATCCTACATATTAATGCATCAGTTCCCAGAAGACAGGAAGACAGTTTATGGAGTTTGTAACTCCACACTGTTTGGTATTGCCCCATTGGAAAACTATCATGCAAGTGATCCAACGTTAGACTGAAAGACTCTGCAACAAGAACTTCTATAAATCTTGTTTCCTCCGTCCAAACTGCATTCCCAAACAAACAATGAATCAACAGACGCTCGTTTCTCCTGCAACCAGCTGGACAGATTGCTTCATCACACTAACAATCGTTTCAAAAAACAACAAAAAAGAATCAAGAATTTCTTTTCCATTTTACTCTGACTGATAACGAGAACAAATTGTTTACTAAAACTTATTCAGAAACTCCATAATTGCGTATCAGAACAAGTGAAAAAAGTGGATTGGTGTTTTCCTGCATGCTAGATGAGATCATTTTCCTGATTAGCAACATGAACATATGTTTTATCGTGCTGGGTGGTCGTTTCTGCAAATGGCACCTTTTACCTCAACTCTATCCTCCAATCATCGGTTTATCTGATCGATCATTTTCAATAATGCTGCATTCAAATGTCAATCGGAGGTAGGCAAAAAACTGAAACTGAAAGACTGCAGTCCTGGAACCAGGCTGGTTCAGAGAAGTTTATCTAAAGTTTAGAAAACCTCTCAGACATAATGATACCTCTGAGTCCCGCAGGCAGAAACCAGGAGCAACAAGGACGCCCGGTTCACACCCAGCTGCTGTATCGGCCTGAGAGATAAAGATCTGCTCAAGCCAAGCAGAACCATGAGGCGATAAGAGAAGGAAAACAATGTGTACTATTGGAAACCCAGAGGTTTACATGCATCGCCATGGCAACCATCGGATAGGTGACAGCCCGGTGACCGGGCTCTGTGCTGGAGGGGAGTGAGGATGAGCAGTGCTTCTAGGACTAAAATAAAAAGGCTTTTTTTAAAGCCACCTAAAGACATCTTGAGAGCACTCCTCATCTCTACCCTTTTTAACATCGTCTCTGTATTCCATTTTAACCTACAACAATCCCTGATTGGCTGCTGTTTCACAATTTCCCAGAGAAATACAAAAAAAAATAAAAAATAACCGGTGTTGACATTTTTCTAAAGTTTCAGTGACATAAAGATGAATGATAGAAAAACCTTCAGAGGAATTATGGGGGGAAAATGATCCGTTATTGGCCAGGATCACAGATCATCCATTCTCAACTTAAAGCTACTTTTATTTTCAAACTGCGGCGTCGGCGGTGCGGGCTTAGATGACAGGTTGTGGAATGATAACAGACAGCTGAGGTCTCTGGACAAAATATTCCCTGCTGCTGAGTTTTTCCTCTCCACTGTCGCTACAAGCATGCTTGGTGTGAGGGATTGCTGCAGAGTCAATAAGTCTGATTCTCCTTTGAACTTTGAACCCACCTGACTGGATGATCTGATTGATCTGGATCTGGAAAGTTATCTGTAGAAACAAAGTGAATTTAGGAACCTTTGGAAATAAAAAAGTCTTCAGAGGCTCGTTGATGTTCTATGGTAGGTTCTAAAAATGAAAATGTTTCTCTGATGTGAGCTTTCATGACATAAATCATGGAGAAAATTATTATCTTTATATGCTGCTCCTCATTTCCAGTCATTTTCACTTTTCCAGACTGACGGCAACAGATTAGACTTAAAGAATAATCACAAACACAGAACATTCATAGTTCCCCCGCTCCATAAACGCAGCATCTGGGAATATGTAGCTTAGCTACAGTCATCAATCCACACCCCATGTCATCTTAGCCCCGCCCCCCACATTGAAACAGGACAACTTTAATCTGAAAAGTAGCTTTAAACTTCTGCAATTTCCAATATGTTTTCTTTGTAAAAAAAAAAAAAACGTTGTGGCCTGATTTCTGCTTCGCGGTCTCCGGTTAAAACCTTTGCAGCTCCGTTTCCTCGTCCTGGCCATACAGAGGGAGCAGACCGTTAGTTATTGGGAGAAATCACACTGAGCCGCAGAGGAGAACAGATAGAGAGAAGATGGAGGTTTGCTCCTCATCCGGCAGGACAGCCTGGAACAAATCTGATCATCTGAGGCCTTTCAGGCGATCGCAGCCTTTCCAGATAAACGGCTAAGCTCAGACCTGCTGTGAATGTTTGCTTCTTTTGCACCAATTAAGCAGAGAACTTGTTTTTGATTATGAACCCAATAGGGAGGGGAAAGTCCGTTCTGATCAGAACCTGCAGGCCGGTTCCAGCGTCTGATCAGTGCATCTCTGTGTATAATGTCAGAAAAGGAGGAAAACAGAAGGACCGAACCACAGCCAGACTTCAGCCCTTCTGACCCACGTCTTCAGAAACTCATTGAAAATCATTGAAATGGAACGCATCACAAACAGAACAAAGAAAAACAGCCATGAGTTTATGAAACCGCCTGGTTCTGGTCAGCTGGGTCATACTAGAACCGTCCTCTAAAGGTTGAGAACTGAGGAACCGGAAGACCTCATAAACAAAAGGAGAATATGAAGGAACGTCGGAGGCGATGGTCCTACAGAAGGTCCTGCCTGACACCTTCAAGGACCATCAGCTGGATCAGCTACTGAAACACTCAGGGAATGCCCCAAATGGCCACGTATGACCCAACAGAACCTGTTTACATGCTGCTATAGGCTTAAACTGCTGGAGGGACATAGGGACCTTTCTCATCATTCTGCTTCATTCTATCTCTATTCTCCCACTCTGCAGAATCTGTTACTTCAATCTCTAACGTTCTGCTCTCTCTGCTTTTCTCATAGTAGCTTCATCTGGTCTGTTCCTGTTTGGCTGTGACTCCATCCTGGAGAGAAATATCAGCTGTGCTGCAGCTGCCATCAACACCTTTGTTTTTAGATGTTGGGCTTGGCCTGTTTTCCAGTGTACTTAGTCCTGTTTCTCTGACTGTGACTAACTGGATGTACTCTCTTCATCCTCTGACATGGGAGCTGGCTCGGGAGCTTCGTCTGCCTGGCTGTGTGTTTCCTGGACGGGGCAGCCTGTGGAGCTGGTTGACAGTTGCCTTTTTGTATCTATGCTTCTTTTTCTATGTCTGCTTCTGTCTCCCTTGAACCCCAGTGGGCTACTCAGCAGATGGCAGCTCACACTGAGCCTATGTGGATTTCTGCTGGAGGGTTTCTTCCTGTTCAAAGGGGGTTTTTCCTCTCCACTGTCAAGCTACAAGCATGCTTAGTGTGAGGGATTGCTGAAGAGTCAATGAGTCATTCAATCAGCTGGTTTTCCATAGATATAAAACTTTGGATCAGCGGTGACTGGATGATCTGGTAGCCGAACAAAGAGTGACCTGTGAGATGACATGATGTGAATTGGAGCTATAGAAATAAACTGAATAGAATTGACCCCGAAATAGCCCCTCCCAACAGAAAAACGAGAACTATTCTTCTCTTTAAATTTATTACCTCTATATGAACAGTCATATTTCCTGACTCTCCTGAACTGAGCATAAACCTGCCTCAGTAAGTCAACACAGGTGTGGCCATGTGCTGCTCATTAACCACAGCAGAACCAGAACCAGAACCAGAACCGCTCACTTCCAGTCCTGCTCTTCATGTCTGACCTCTGACCTTCAGTTCAGGGACCCTCATTCCACAAGTAATGAAAACTGGAGAGATTCTGTCCAGAAGAAAACTGTAAATCCATGTTTTCTGACTTTGGAGGAGAAACTAAAGCAAACGTGGTTTCAGCTTTTACTCATTTATTCAATCAAAGTAAAGTTAGAGGAAAGAATAAATTCATCTCTCTGCTGTTCCGACCACCGCGGCTCGGTGAGCTGCCTGGCCGCCCAGGCCGCTCCTCTCCCGGTCACTCACCGATGGAGACCAGCTTGATGTTCTCCTTCTCCAGGAACTCCAGCGCCACCGAGACGTTCTCCAGCTTCATCTGCCTGAAGTTGGGCCTGGAGTGGTACTTTCTGTACATTTTCTTCTGACTCAGGACCTCCAGCAGGGCGATGAGCCGCAGGCCGTCTCCCAGGTCCAACTGCAGGTCCCCGATCCGCTTGTTGACGCACTTCAGGTGCTCGTTGATCCAGCGGGTGAAGGTGTTCTGCTGGATCTTCTTCCACGGGGCGTCTTCCGCCAGGTCCTTCTCTGTGGCCGGCATGTTGGCCCGCTGAGGTTTCCGGTTCGGTTCTGGTTAAAGTGTGACCGCACTGAGTGAGCTGTTTCCTCGGAACGGCCGCGACTTGGTTTGAAGTTCTGCTGCAACTGGCTCAGACTACACTGCTGGTGCTGCGTTCACTGCAGCTGGGAAATCCCACCTTCCTCTGACTCCCTCTGCGGCCCCGCCCAGCCGTTCGATCTTTTCTGGATATAAGCAGTTTCTCGTTATTGTCTCTCGGATGTTCGACAAACAGGACTCTAAATTACCCCAATGAAACATTATTTATATTTTAAACATATTTTTATTATGGTGATGAAGACGGTCATCCCAAGTTTAAAAAAACTCGTTTCAGAGAGATGCTCAACGGACCCGCACCGTGCTGCTTATTAACTAACAGTAATTTCTTAAACACTAAATAGAACAGTGTTGGTCTTTTCAATTCAATTTAGTTCAGTTTTTCCATAAAAATTCAAAAAATATCCACTGGACTTGGTTTTCAAGGAAAGAAAACCAAATCCAGTGGATATTTTTTAAATTTTTATGGAATGACTATGACCTGGATGACTGAGAACCTTCATCAGCATTTAGTTCAGTTTATTTCTATAGCTCCAATTCACATCATATCATCTCAGGTCAGTTTACAGTTCAACCAGATCATCCATTCAAATTGATACAAAGTTTTCTATCTAAGGAAAACCAGCTGATTGCATC
>JAGKQL010000041.1:2179413-2198322 GCA_018398635.1 Cyprinodon brontotheroides
AAGTCAAAATTCTGCGAAAAAAAGTCAGAATTCTGAGATTAAAGTCAGAATTCTGAGATTAAAGTCAGAATTCTGAGAAAAAAAAGTCAGAATTTTGACTTCTTTCCAATACTAAACTGAAATAAAATTTTTAAATCAGAAAACTATTTTTTTCCAGTAGCCCTAGTCCTCTTCCGTAGAATCTGATCCAAAAACATCGGGCTTTTTTATTTTAATTGGATTAAAATAGTTAATCGATGTTGATGAACCTGACCGCTGGATTTAGAGAAAATTGGTCACTGGGAGTCAGAGTGGGCAATATGGCAGAAATGTCACAGCACAATTTTTATATTCTCAAATCCTGATTTTGGTTTCATCGCGATCTGACGTGTATTTTTCAGAATAATTTGGTAAGTCTCTGGTCAGCACAGTTTCTGTGTTAAGAACTTTCAAAGCTGTGGTCGGCCATCTTTAATAAAACCACAGGATAAGAATTCCCTGCTGCCTCTTCCTGCCATCTCTCATACGGAGTTAGTTTATCAAACGGCAGCACTAACGTTGCCTCTTTGGGTCCAGCGATGCTGCCGGTGTTCTGTCAACTCAGCAGGCCACGTCAGACCAGCATACCCTTAGCAACACGTATTACATAGTTTCCTCTGACTCCACTCTCCTTACAGCCAATCACGCCGTTTTATATTCTGGATCAGTCAGGTTTTTGTCATAGTTTAGTGCATAAAACAACAAAAAAAGTCCTTCACTGGCTCCACCTCACACAAAAAAACCAAAAAACATTGTATGTTCGTTCAACTAGGATCTTATTAAAGAATGATCAAGCATTTCTTCACACAAAAATTAAATATTTATAAGGAGCGGATTCTACAACTCAGTTGACAGGATATGAGATGTATTTGGTTTTAGTTTTTTAGGTATGAGCGAGATGCAGATCATTTCATTTTTTAGTAATTTATTTTTAAAGTAGATAATTATGGAGGAGAATTAGGGCCACTGAAAAAAAAAAATAAAGTTGACTGATTTTTATATTTTCTTTCAGTTTAATATGGGAAAAAAGTCAGAATTCCGACTTGTTTTCCTCAGAATTCTGTCAGAATTCCCACTTTTTTTCCTCAGAATTCCGACTTCTTTTCTCAGAATTCCGGCAGAATTCCGACTTCTTTTCTCAGAATTCCGGCAGAATTCCGACTTTTTTCTCAGAATTCCGGCAGAATTCTGACTTTTTTCTCATAATTCTGACAGAATTCCCTTTTTTTCTCATAATTCCGACAGAATTCCAACTTTTTTTCCTCAGAATTCTGACTTCTTTCTCAGAATTCCAAGAGAATTTTGACTTTCTTCTCAGAATTCAGAGAGAATACCGACTTTTTCTCAGAATACCGACTTTAATCTCAGATTTCCGACTTTAATCTCAGATTTCCGACTTTCCGTGCCCGAGGGGTTCCCTCATTAGTGGAGGAGCAGAAGGTCATTAAAACAAGCTAAAGCATTAAAACAAGCTAAAGCAAACTACGGCTTGATGCTAACATGTTTGTTAGCTGTCAGAATTTAGTCAGAATTCTGAGAAAAAAGTCAGAATTCCGAGTTTTTTTCCTCAGAACTCCGGGAGAATTACGACCTTTTTCCTCAGAACTCCGGGAGAATTACGACCTTTTTCCCTCAGAATTCCGACAGAATTCCGACTTTTCTCAGAATTCCGACAGAATTCCGACTTTTCTCAGAATTCCGACAGAATTCCGACTTTTCTCAGAATTCCGACAGAATTCCGACTTTTCTCAGAATTCCGACAGAATTCCGACTTTTCTCAGAATTCCGACAGAATTTTAACTTTTCTCAGAATTCCGACAGAATTCCGACTTTTTTCTCATAATTCTGACAGAATTCCCTTTTTTCTCATAAGACAGAATTCCAACTTTTTTTCCTCAGAATTCCGACTTTTTTCTCAGAATTCCAAGAGAATTTTGACTTTCTTCTCAGAATTCCGAGAGAATACCGACTTTTTCTCAGAATACCGACTTTAATCACAGATTTCCGACTTTAATCTCAGATTTCCGACTTTACATGCCCGAGGGGTTCCCTCATTAATGGAGGAGCAGAAGGTCATTAAAACAAGCTAGTCTCTAAAACAGACATAGCTACGGCTTGATGCTAACGTGTTTGTTAGCTGTCAGAATTCAGTCAGAATTCTGAGAAAAAAGTCAGAATTCTGTTAAACTGAAATAAAATTTAAAAATCAGTTAACTTTTTTTCAGTGGCCTTAATCCTCTTCTGTATATAATTAATTCCATGGGGGAAAAGGAATTAATTCAGGGTTAGGATTCACTCGATAATTGACACAATCTGAAGCCATTCTATGGGCCTGATAGCTGCTAATAACTAGCATGTGTATTACTAAATGTATGCTGGCCTGACGCGGTATGCTGAGCTGACAGAACACCGGCAACCCTGCTCATCATGTTCTCATCCGACATGCGAAGCTTGTTTAAGCAAACTTTGTAAATGACTGTTTGGGGAACAGCCAAACCAGTTCCACGTTCAGCCCTCAGCCATAAATCGACAGACGAGGAGGCAGCTGGACGGTGCATCACCAGATATTCACTACTGTCGGTCAGGTCGATTACGTAGTACGTCTGGTGCATTGGTGGATCAGCATAGAACTGCTAAACGGTCTCCGTTTGGCAGATGGTCTACATGCCGTAATGAAGACAGCTGGTCGCCGTCATGTGATCATGGGAGCTTAGATCCATGCACCACATCAAAGGGGTCGTCCTCAGCTTTGTTGCTGAATAAATAAGGAGTGAGGAGAATCTGCTGCATGTTTGACACATTCAAATCATTTCAGGACCGGGAGAAACCTCCTTCAAACCAAAACCAGGGTTTCCTCCGCTAACCAAAGGCCAGTCCGCGGCGCTGGCGTGGGAGCCGGCTGGTACCAAACATCAAAGGTATCTGCTGGGAAATCCATCTCATTTTCCTGAGAGAACTACCGCCCTGTTGAGGATCTTCTATAGAACCACGGATCCTGTTCAGATCGGGTCCATCAGCACCTCTAGTTCAGGTCCTCTATAAACTCAAGTCTGAACAAGATTTCATTTTATTTCCAGTCATCTGTTCAAACAGATGTGCAGCTGCTGAGAACGACCTAAGGGCCGTAATGAAACGAATCATGTCATGATCAGGACTGCAGGTGAAAAAAGAAGAAAGGATTCAAGAATAAAGCAGAAAAAAAGGATCCAGAGACTTGAGGCAGAAGACGGAAACCTTGGTTCACATGATTCCAACTAGCAAAGGACACAGAAGTACAGCGAGGAGGACAAAGACTGTCCGTCCGCAGCTACAAGAGAGCAAACGTTCAAAGAAAGAAATGAGTATGAAACCAAACAATCTTCAAACACAGCAGAACGGCATGAAAAAAACGAATAAAGACATGCATGGAATGAGGAGGCTGTTAGTATACGACGACACGGCGGTCAGAGGAGCTGATCCAAAGTGATCCCAGAGTTCAGACTAAACCTTTAAAGCTGCTGACTGACAGCAGCTTTAACTCCAGCAAACTAAAAACCTTTGGTCTGACTCTCCAGCCAAGGTCAGACCAGGTGACAACATGGTGGACGGACATGTGACCGGATGACAGCAGCCATAGTGAAAAACCGTCTGACTGGAGGTGGGATCACTTTAAATAAACGGCTGATGCATGCTGGGAGTCTGTCGCCGTGTGGCCTGGAAGCTGACTGACATGCGGTTAGTGCAGACGATGAAGATGACGGTTAGTGCAGACGATGAAGATGACGGTTAGGGTCAGGAGGTGAAGTTAGAGTCCAGCTGATCTGAATTCAGGCTTTGGTTCTCCAGCAGGACAAGCGGAAAAGATGGAACCAACTTTAAGGCAGGAAGTTTAAGAGGCTCAGGGGAACGTCCGTCCCTCTAAAGGAGAACGTCCCAACGTCCGTCCCTCTAAAGGGGAACGTCCGTCCCTCTAAAGGAGAACGTCCGTCCCTCTAAAGGAGAACATCCGTCCCTCTAAAGGAGAACATCCGTCCCTCTAAAGGGGAACGTCCGTCCCTCTAAAGGAGAACGTCCGTCCCTCTAAAGGAGAACATCCGTCCCTCTAAAGGAGAACGTCCGTCCCTCTAAAGGGGAACGTCCGTCCCTCTAAAGGAGAACGTCCCTCCCTCTAAAGGAGAACGTCCCTCCCTGGGCCAAACACAAGCTGGACCCTTAACCGAATGTGGATCAGAACAAGAACTTCACCTCAATGGACCCCCCCCCTCCAAAGCGGACAGACAGACAGAGGCAGCGCGGACAGACTGATGTGATGTCGGTGAGTACCTTTCTACAACAACTGGCCGAAACACCAGTAGAGCAGAGCCAGGACTAGGCCCATGAATATGGCTTGGACAGGCTGCAATATGGATGGCTAGAAGGGGGGGTGGGGGGTGGGGAGGAGAGGGATAAGAAGAAATCAGCCAGCAAATCAACCAAAAAACAAACATGGAGGATGGAGCAGCTACAGCGGAGGGGAAGGAAGGAGAACAGAAAGGTTGTCTAAGGTCAGCAGATGACCTCCTCTGTGGTTCAAGGACTTTAACGTCAACAAAAACCTGGATGGTCCCTTAATCCAGGAGGGACTTTAACATCAACAAAAACCTGGATGGTCCCTTAATCCAGGAGGGACTTTAACATCAACAAAAACCTGGATGGTCCCTTAATCCAGGAGGGACTTTAACATCAACAAAAACCTGGATGGTCCCTTAATCCAGGAGGGACTTTAACATCAACAAAAACCTGGATGGTCCCTTAATCCAGGAGGGACTTTAACATCAACAAAAACCTGGATGGTCCCTTAATCCAGGAGGGACTTTAACATCAACAAAAACCTGGATGGTCCCTTAATCCAGGAGGGACTTTAACATCAACAAAAACCTGGATGGTCCCTTAATCCAGGAAAATTCCGGTTTTAGCCTTTTTTTTAGCCCATTTTCTGTAGTGTCCAGGATGAAATCGAATGATCGACACCAAAATTTTGACAATTGGTCCTGTCTCTGCTTTTTGAAACTCATTGCAGAATCCCCCCCTGGCTGCTTCAGAATGGCTTCCATAGGAAGCATGTCGATAATGTCCTTAAAACAACCTTAAGCGTTCTTTTTTTTAAAATATACTACTCACCGGGTCGTCAGTAGCTGTTCAATGGCGTTCAAAAAAAAGTTTAGAAGTAAAGAAAAAAGCGTTCCTGTAGTGTTTTATTTAGCATTTTGTAAATCCCATTGAGTTCTGTAAGAATAGTCAATATTCCGCTGCCACCGGAAACGGAAATGGGGCCTGTTTACAGCTTAGTTGTAGTCTTTTTTTAAGGCCAAAGTGTTTCTGCTTCACTCTGTGTACTCCGGCGTCGAGGTGCTAGAACGTCTCTGTTAAACACTTTAAAAACTCTGAAAATGGAATCACGAAGGTGGATTCTTGAGGAGGGACATATTGGACTTTGAGTTTGGCGGTAGAGGATACGTCGCCAACTGAGTGGTCTGGGTCATGCAGCCAGCGCTTCCAGATTGAGCAGAGGAAGCGGAAGTTTATAGCGGTTGTGATGTATCGGGAAAAAATAGTTCTGGGATTTACAAAATGCTAAATAAAACAAGACAGGAACGGTTTTTCTTCAAAAACTTTTTTGGAACGTCATTGAACGGCGCTGACGACCCGATTGAGTAGCATATTTAAAAAAAGAGCGTTTAAGGTTGTTTAAGGACATTAATCGGACAAGCACTATGGAAGCCATTCTGAAGCAGCCAGGGATTGATTCGCATGGGCCAAATAGCAGAGACAGGACCAATTGTCAAAATTTTGGTGTCGATCATTGATTTCATCCTGGACACTACAGAAAATGGGCTAAAAGTGTGTAAAAACAGAATTTTCCTTTAAATCCAGGAGGGACTTTAACATCAACAAAAACCTGGATGGTCCCTTAATCCAGGAGGATTCTCAGAATTCTGGCTTTAATCTCAGACTTCTGACTTTTTCTCAGAATTCTGACTTTTTTCATTGTCATAATTCAGTCAGAATTCTGAAAACAGTCAAATTTGACTTTTCCCATATTAACTGAAATAAAATTTAAAAATCAGTTAACTTTTTTTTTTTTTTTTTTTCAGTGGCCCTAATCCTCTTCCGTATCCATCAGTTAGAAGAAAACTGGTAAAGGTTCTGAAGCGTTGGATGAAGAGCTGAGGAGAACAATGACCTGAGATGTGGAGAGCACTGAAAAAAATCTAAATCTAGGTAAGTAAAAAAAAGTGCATTTGTTCTTGAATTGATGTAAAAGAGACATTTGGCCAAAGGAACAGGACGATTTACATTTAAAATCAGAAAATGCAATTGCATTTTCTTGTCATCTAATGATCTTATTAGTAAAATACTAATTCCATCGGCAAACATCTCATTTACCTGCTCAGATTAAGGGTGAATACACTTCATTTAAGACATTTTTACTTATTTCTAGATCTTTTTTTCAGTGAGGAGGAGAGATGAGGAGAAAAAGCTGCTCCGCCTCAATATTTCACAGCTACAGCCTGAATGGATCAGTAGAAACATAACAGGCCGTTGATCGGCTGATAAATCTGTTCTGGATTGAATAATATAACAGAAATTTTTGCAGAATGTTGATCTGATCTGTCAAGAAACTTTGGTTTTATTGTTGGCGTCTAAACGTACGTCCACACCGAAGGAAAAACAAGCGACTTGTTTCCACGTGGGCAGAAAGTTGAAGCGTTGAGGCGACGGGCGGTCAGCGATCCAGGAAGCAAACAGCGATGTCGGGCAGTGGAGCCAGTAGGAAGTGCCTTGAAGCTCCTGATTGGTTATGCAGTGAAGCTTTTGCTGTTGTGGTAGTAAGTACGGCAAGTCGTTCCTGAATATAATCGCTACACCTGGATGCTAATTAGACATTTGTTAGAAGATAACTGATTTAACCATAAAAACGGCTTGGTGAGGAAAAATTTATTGGAGATCAACAAGTTTCGGTTGTGGGCTTATGACCCTGAAGGCCACATCTGAAACGCGTTTTTCTCCAATCAAGTGTTGCAGATGTTCTTTTTTAGTTCATCGCCCGCTTCATGCACCTTGGAAGTTGTTCCAGCAGTTTTGGATCTCTACGGCTGTGTCGAAACATTCGCCCTAACCCCTATAAGGCACAATATATTGTCCAAACCATAGACATTATATAAATGGACGCCTCATTGGATGCTGTCGGCAGCGGGGCAGAGAGTGCGTAGAGAGCAGCCATCTTGGATGGGACCACAGTTCAGACAGCTAAAAAATGAAGGCGTCTAGAGCTGTTATATAATGTCTATGGTCGTATACGTCTAGTGGATGACAAAATGCCTTGAAAAGTAGTGAGTATCTATGGTCTACCATACAAGCGGATATATCCCAGAATGCTGTTGCAGGAGCTCTCGCAGTTGCATCATGAGGCTGAGACTACCAAAGATGCACAGACACCATGCGAGGAGGTAGAGTGACGTGAGCGTCGCGAGGCGAAAAGTAGTGATCTTGCGTCCAAATAGTGAGTTAACCGACTTCACTATAAAGTCCACTAAATAGTCCCTGCTCTATATAGTGATGGAGGCGTTAGGGCCGACATGTTAAAATGACCTGCAGGGAGCTGAAATGTCCACTGACCAACATGAAAATATTCTGCTGTGGCGTTCGCTGTGAACGTCTCTTCAAACATGGAGGTGCTAGCAGATACCAAATGAGCTCTATGGTGGGAACCCCCAGCAAGTGATTTTTCTGGCCTGGATGCTTCGGACTCACAGAGCTGGTCTTGTCCTGCAGCAGCTTCAGGTTGCTCCGGCACTGCTCCAGCTCCTGGTGTATGTTCAGCTTCTCCTGCTCCGTCTGCTGGTAGCGCTGACGCAGGTCCATCAGCTGCGACTGAGTGTCTTCATACTGCAGGAGAGGAGAGAAAGCAGAACCATGGGCTCCATCACAGCATCTCTACAAACTGACCCAGAGGATTGGGCTCACAGCAGAGGACTGGTGACCCAGACCACCCATTTGGAAAGACAGACCAAGTATTGAGAGAACCTCTGTGAGTGTGTGCCTACATGAAGCACTGCAAACATGGAGTACCTCTTTCTGCAGGGTGTGTGTTCGGGCCTGGGCCTGATCCAGCTGCTGCTTTAACCTGCTGGCATCCTGAAGGTGCTGGTTCTCCAGAGAACCCAGCTTGTCCTGTAGAACCTCCTTCCCCTTCTTCAGAGACTCCAGGCTGCTGCTGAGGACCAGGCTCTGCTCCTTGGTGCTGAAACAACACAAACACGGGGTTCAGGGGCGTCAGAGTTTGCCCTGCAACCAGTGGGTTGTCAGTTAAAGCCCTGGCTCTGGCTTTCAGTGTTGCTCTGTCCATAAGCAAGAAACTTCACCTGCATTGCCTACTGATGGTGGTTTGGGGGACTGGTGGCGCTAATGTACGGCAGCCTTGTTTCTGTCAGTGAGACCCAGGGCAGCTGTGGCTACAATTTAGCTCCCCAGCATGTGTGACTGTGTGTGTGAATCTGAGAATTACTGAGTGTCAGCGCTTTGGTCAAGTCCTCTGACTTGAAAAAGCGCTATAAAGTACAGGCCATTTACCACTCAGCGCCAGTGTAGGTACCAGATCTGATCTGGGCCCTGCCACTTCTTATGATGTCATCATATGGCAAGGCTGACTGCCATTTAACAAGGTAACAATAAAAAGTATTTGCTTATTTACATTCTTTTTATCAAGATCTGAGGGCAGCTGAAGACAAATGGAACATCTTAATAAGTGAGTTACTTTCTTGGAGATTTTTAGACAAAAAAAACAACAGTTATTAGAAAGCGAGCATTGGTTAACAAGAACTAAAAAGTAAGTGCAACTTAAAGGGGCACGCGTTTTTTTTACATTGACCCCTTGATTTTCACGTTATTACACTCATGTTCTACTCACCCATATGAGTTTCCTGTCATTTGGAGCAGTTCTGAATATAACGCTTAGAGTTTTATCCAGGTATATGCGTCTTCCTATGAACCTTTAGGAACTTCAACTGAACTTGTGTGGCTGAGTGGCGTCATGACGGCGCTTATTTTTAAAGATACGCCCATATAAAAATATAACTTGCCGTGGATGTCTGGGGGACAGTGATTGGCGCCTCCATATTCGGAATAACTGGAATTACCATAAAGAATAAAATGATGAACAGTTTGGACGTTTGTGCCTTCAACTTCGTTGCCCATAGGAAGGCGTTACTTGGATATAACCTAGCGGAATATCTTCAGAACAGAGCTACAAATGACACAAAACTCATATGGATGAGTAGAACATGATGGAATAACGTAAAAATCAAGGGGCCCAATGTAAAAAACTGGTGTTCCCCTTTAATATCGCTAACTTTCTGATCTAAAAGAGGCTAACCTGTTAGCTAGTGAGCACAGCTAGCCACAGCGCTACCCAGCTCCCTCCTTTATATCATGGTCTAACAGTTACTTGGTTCACTATAAACTGTTATTTTTAGTTTTGTAATCATTCCAGTAAACTTCATGGATCACATTAGACACACACGCTACAGAAGCTCGAGGTCGTTTCTCAATTCAAGTCCGTTCTTGCCGAACGCGAGCATAAACTGCGATATGTGTATTGGAGCAGAAGCGTGCTCGTGGACGCCATCACATGCAACGCTTCTTTAGCATTTCTTTAACAGTCAAAACTATTTATTCCTACACAAAACATTTTGAAAACAATATTTTTAATTTCTAAGCTTAAAAAATACATAAAGCAAATTACCGCTATCAGAAAGAGCGGTAGTTCACACATAGCAATCTGTGGACCTATGTAGACGAGTGAAGTGCACTACAGGCTTGGCGGTAAATTTAGCCCTGGCTGGGCTGTTCAACGGAGGTCTGCTGGGGTCACTCTGGTCAGCTCAACGTCTGACTTTTTTATAAATTTAGCACTAACTCTGTAAACAGGCCACACAGGGAGGCTTCAATGTATAATGTTTATAAGCCTCAAACGATTTCAAACGTACGTACTTTTGAAGAACAGCAGCAGCAGAAAAGGGAATGTTTAACTTAACACTGTGGCGCTGTCTGGAATCATGAAGCGGCATGCCGGGGGCATTCTGGGGGAAGCGGTCGGTCTGAAGAAGAACGCACAAGTCTGCTTTCTGATGCATGCTTTCGATAAAGGAGGCGGGGCCAGAACAACATCCGGGGATTTGATGCGTTCTCGATCTGGCGTTCTCGAGAATTGGAACAGTACTCGGGCTGAGGCTAATGGCGTGGCTTACGCACATGAGAAGCGCTCAAGAATGCATATTGAGAAGCGGCCCCGGACCTCGCTTCGGCGACACGGACGCTGCCTGATGTTATGGTTGTCTAGGCAACCACAATGTTTTACATCATTTGGCAATGTTCAGCCAATCACATAGCGTTATGTCATTGGCATGCGCAGATATGACAAGCCGAGCAGATCTGGTACCTACACCGGCTAACTGGAGCGCTTCAACCAGACCAAATGGTCACAACCCTATTCTTCCTAACCACCGTTTCCTCTTCATTCATCTTTGTCATTTCTCCATTTTTGTTTTCCTGGTGGACAGGATTAGGGTGACGGTAAAGAGGCCTTCCAGTGTACATTGAGTTCATCAAAGAAAAACGACCGTCTTCATGTTGTTTCTACTCCACTTCATCTTGTGAAATACTTTATTGGAACAATCCTGTGGAACTTTCAGCTCTGATGACCATGATGATCTCTGATGAACGCGGTGTGAGGTTTCCTCCCCAGAGAGTTTAGCAGCATCAAACTGCTGTGGTTCAGTGGGCTGAATCAGCTAAACATTATGTCTTCTGCTCCACGGGCCCTGAATCGCTGATTTAGGAGCTGGGCAGAGATCCTGTCAACCGTTTGCTGTGTTCAGCTTCACACGTTTTATCATGTCAACATTTCAGCCATTTTAGAAACCTCAGCTTATTTTTGAGAGCTTTCCCTTCCATCATTTATCTGCTGATTTAAACAGATCAAGCTTCAGCTGAAATACAGTGGGGGAAATAAGTATTGCCCACTTACAAAGAATGCAACAATCTACAATTTTAATCATATGTACATTCTAAGAGTGAGAGACAGAATCCCAAAAAAAATTCCAGAAATTCACATCATATGAATTTATAAAAATTGATAACCATCCATCTGATGAGGAAAAACAAGTATTTGACCCCCTGGACAAACAGCAAGTATTCTGGCTTCTACAAGCCAGTTAGTCTTTCTTTAAGACTCAGCCCCAATCCCAACCAATCATCTTATGAAGGTAAATATGTGCCAAAATGAACGAACTTGTGAATTTAATGTGAAAACTTGAGAATGCAATGTGAGAATTTGTACCACAAAAATCTGAACTTGTATGCCAAAATGTTCTGCTGTAAAGAAAAATCGCACACACACAAACTGACTTTGAAGTTGCACTAAAAGACATATCAGGCAAGACCATGTAGAAAAAAATTACACTTGTAAGACCAATCTTCACCTGAAGAGGATTTTCACTCAAATCTGATTTAAATGTGAATGCACAAAAAACTATTTACTAGTGTGTTCATATAGTTTTACACAAATAAAATTACAGCTGACAAATGATTATTGATAGTTTATCTGTAATTATTATTATTATTTGCATATGTTAATCTTGCATTACCACCTCAATTTAGCCATTACAGCTTCTTGAATCTGCTGCTGCAAGAACACAAACGCGCTCTCGCGAGACACAGCGCGTTGACACCGCGCTCTGACTTTTGTCACATTCCTTCCGAGATATTTGTGCCAAAACCAACTTGTGTTTGAAGATGTGAGAGCAAATGGGGGGTTCTATAGGCCAACCAATCACAGTGAACCTGCTGGGGCATCATAGGTCAACCAATATATGGAGTACTTCATGTAATTATTTATTTAATAAATATATTTAACGTGTATATTTACTCCTACAACATAGAAAGGATGAGTCAAAACGATGTTTTGTGAAGCAACTTACCCCAGCTTGTTGCGCCATTGCTGGCAGACGTCCGAAGTGGCTTCGCTCACTCCACTCTTCACTCTGATTGGTTGACCTATGATGCCCCAGCAGGTTCACTGTGATTGGTTGGCCTATAGAACCCCCCATTTGCTCTCACATCTTCAAACACAAGTTGGTTTTGGCACAAATATCTCGACAAGGAATGTGACAAAAGGGGTCAGAGCGCAGCGCGGTGTCAACGTGCTGTGTCTCGCGAGAGCGCGTTTGTGTTCTTGCAGCAGCAGATTCAAGAAGCTGTAATGGCTAAATTGAGGTGGTAATGCAAGATTAACATATGCAAATAATAATAATAATTACAGATAAACTATCAATAATCATTTGTCAGCTGTAATTTTATTTGTGTAAAACTATATGAACACACTAGTAAATAGTTTTTTGTGCATTCACATTTAAATCAGATTTGAGTGAAAATCGTAAGGTTGGTCTTACAAGTGTATTTTTTTTCTACATGGTCTTGCCTGATATGTCTTTTAGTGCAACTTCAAATTCAGTTTGTGTGTGTGCGGTTTTTCTTTACAGCAGAACATTTTGGCATACAAGTTCAGATTTTTGTGGTACAAATTCTCACATTGCATTCTCAAGTTTTCACATTAAATTCACAAGTTCATTCATTTTGGCACATATTTACCTTCATATTATCTACATCAAATACACCTACCTCACCTCGTTACCTGTATAAAAGACACCCAAAAACCAGCATCCAACATCACCACCATGGGCAAGACCAAAGCTTTCTACGGACATTAGGGACAAGATTGTTGATCTGCACGAGGCTGGGATGGGCTGCAAGAGAATCGGAAAGAAACTTTGAGAGAAAAGATCAACTGTCGGTGCAGTTATCAGGAAATGGAAGAAGCACCACACCACCGCCAACCTCCCTCGGTCTGGGCTTCCACACAAGATCTCGCCTCGTGAAATTGTCCCTGATCATGCCAGCGGTGAGGAATCGATCCCAAAACCAGAAAGGGGGGAGCTGATGAATCAACTGAAGGCAGCTGGGACAGCAGTTACAAAAGAAACGGTTGGTAACACACTGCGCCGTCATGGATTGAAATCATGCAGCGCCGCGCAAGGTCCCCCTGCTCAAGAAGAAACATGTACAGGCCCGCATGAAGTTAAGCCATTGCGCCACCTGGGCGACTCAGAAGAGGCCTGGAAAGAACACCGATGTGGTCAGATGAGACCAAAGACAGAACTTTTTGGCCTCAACGTCAACTCGTCATGTTTGGAGGGCAAAGAACACAGAGTACAACCCTAAGAACCCCATCCCCACCGTCAAGCATGGTGGTGGCAACATCATGCTTTGGGGTGCTGTTCAGCCAAGGGGACGGGAAAACTCCATGGTATTGAGGGGAGGATGGACGGGGCCATGTATCGTATAATTCTGGACCAACATCTCCTTCCCTCAGTGAGAGAGCTGAAGATGGGTGGAGGATGGGTGTTTCAGCACGACAGCGACCCTAAGCACACCGCCAAAGCAACAAAAGAGTGGCTGAAGAAGAAGCACATCAAGGTTCTGGAGTGGCCTAGCCAGTCTCCAGACCTGAATCCAATTGAAAATCTTTGGAGGGAGCTTAAAATTCGAGTTGCCAGGCGACAACCTCGGAACCTGAATGATTTGGAGGCTGTCTGCAGGGAGGAGTGGGCCAACATCCCTGCCGAAATGTGCACAAACCTTGTCACCAACTATAAAAACCGTTTGACATCTGTGCTGGCCAATAATGGCTTTTCTACAAAATATTAACATGCTGTTTGGTAGGGGGTCAAATACTTGTTTTTCCTCATCAGATGGTTATCAATTTTTATAAATTCATATGATGTGAATTTCTGGAATTTTCTTTGGGACTCTGTCTCTCACTGTTAAGAATGTACATATGATTAAATAAAATTGTAGATTGTTGCATTCTTTGTAAGTGTTCAGTTTTTATAATAACAATTTGCATAAACTCCAGAATGTTATAAAGAGTTATCAGAGTTACAGCAATTAATTGCAAAGTCAATATTTGCCTAGAAAATGAACTTTAACCCTAAATATATTCAACGTCATTGCAGCCCTGCCTTAAAAGGAGCAGCTAACATTGTTTCAAAGTGATTGCTCCATTAACACAGGTGTGGTGGTGATGAGGACAGGGCTGCAGATCAATCTGTCAGGATTCAGCCGAATGACGCCACTGACACTTAAAAAAGAGGCTGCTGCTTGGCATCATTGGTTCTCTGTGAACCATGGTTATTCCTGAAGAAACATCGCATTCATCATTGCACTGCAAAAATGGCCAAACAGGAAAGCAGTGTTGCAGCCAGGAGAGATTGCACCTCAGTCAGCAATCTATGGCATCATCAAGAACTTCAAGGAGAGAGGTTCCATTGTTGCCAAAAAGGCTCCAGGCACCAAGAAAGACCAGCGAGGCGCCAGGATCGAATCTCTGAAAAGTGTTCCAGCTGCTTGGGATCGGGCTGCCAGCGTGTTGCAGAGCTTGCTCAGGAATGGTAGCAGGCAGGTGTGAGTGCATCTGCTCGCACTGTCAGGGCGGAGACTCTTGGAGCAAGGCTGATATTCTGCTAAAAGGTACAGGGAGTGGATTGCTGAGGACTGGGGAAAGTCATTTTCTCTCATCAACCCCCTTTCCCATTGTTTGGGACATCGGGAAAACAGCTGGTTGGGAGAAGACGAGGTGAGAGCGCTACCACCAGTCTGGTCTCACATGCCGCACTGTAAAGCATCCTGAACCATTCATAGGGTTGTTTTCAGCCATGGGAGTCGCTCTCTCCCAGTCTGACCTAAAACAGCTATGAATAAAGAACGAACCAGAATGTCCTCCCAGAGCAACTTCCCAACCGTCCCAGAGCAGTTTAAGTATTTGAACCATGCCTTTTCCAGCATGACATCACCTCATAAAGCAAAAGTTGATATCTAACTGGCTCAGGGAAAAACAGAGAGATGTTGGGTCCATGGCCTGGAAACTCCCCTGATCTTAATCCTATTGGAAACTTATGGTCAATCATCAAGAGACGGGTGGACAAACGAAAACCAAGAATTCTGACTAAATGCAAGCATTGATTGTGCAAGAATGGACGCTATCAGTCAGGATTTGGTCCAGAAGTTGATTGAGAGCAGCCAGGGAGAATAGCAGAGGTCCTGAAGAAGAGGGGTCAGCACTGCATTAACTCGTTCTGCCATTAAAAGCTTTTGTTACTCATCATATGATTGCAATTGTATTTCTGTATGTGATGACACCCTCTGAAATACACACATGAAAACCAGAGGGCAGCAGATCGTGTTGAAAATATAATATTAGTGTCGTTCTCAATACTTTTGCTCATGACTGTAGTAGCCAAAACTTTCTATTCCATAATTTAGGGTCACACTTTGAAAAATGTGATCTTCTCACTTCACTGAACCTGATCTTCGTACCTGCTGAGCTCAGCCTCCAGGCGCTGCAGCTTCTCCGTGAGATCTCTCCGCTCAGCTCTCAAGCCTTCACAGTCCTGCTGCAAAGATGTGCAGCGCTGCTGCAAAGCTGCACACTCCTCTGGGGGACAGAAGGAGAAAAGGACGGAAAGAGACAAGGACAAACGGAGAGAAGGACAGATGGTTCGTTATTAAGAGGCCATGAAATCAGACACATCTTAACCAAGAAGCAGAAGCAGCTTCAACCTTGCAGCTGACTGGCTTTGCTCTGCTGCTGCTGAGAAAATGTCTCCTGCAGGCGGCTGATCTCCTCCTCGTACTTGGCAGCCGTGGCCCTCCAGTGCTCCAGCTCAGTGCGAACGCTACCCACGTTCGCCTGCAGGGCGGCGATCTCTCGCTCCCGCTCTGCGGTGGCCGTCTCCATGGCGTGTCGCAGAACGAGAATCTGACAGCAGAAACAATCCAGGTGAGTACGGTGAGGATGATGATGAGACGAAGCCAATATTAAGAGGAACCCAGGAGGAGAAAGAAGAGGAGGAACAGATCAGTACCTCCTCCTGGGCGGAGCAGAGCTCCTCCCTGGTGCTGCAGATGGTGCCCTCCCTCTGCTCCCTCAGGGCCTCCATGTCCGCCTGAAGTTTCTCCAGCTGAGCTGCATTAGTAGAAGGAACCGACAAGTTAGAACCTGGACCGGTTCTGGGTCGGACTGGTTGACGGTACTATACTCACTCTGCAGGAACTGGATCTGCTTGCTGGACTCCTGAGTCAGCTTGGAGTTACTCCTCCTCTCCTCCTCTAGCAGAGCTGCAGACAGTCGGTCACAGTGCTTGAACATCATAGTACCAAGAACCACCGTGGTACCATGGTGGTACCATGGACCCAAAACTGAGCTTTCAGTCAGGGAGTTCTGCTCAGCAGCTGCTGCAGTTACCTTGGAGCTCCAGACATTTCTGCTTCCCAGTGTTGGCCAAGTCCTGGGCTTCCAGAAGTTCTCTGTGGAGATGGCTGATGACCTTCTCCGTGTCTTCTGCTTCCAGACCAGCCCGATTCAGCTCAGCTACACACAAACAACACAGGCGACCATCGGCCCAAGCCTTTTTCAATCTCCTCATGCATAAAAACTCTTGTGACAAAGATCTAGCAGCAAGAGATCTGAAATGTTTCCATCTAAACCTGACCTTTCAGAAATGTTCTTAAATAAAAATCCACATTTGTACACTTTAGTTAAAGTATTGAAAGCAGGTGGCAGTTACCTTTCAGCAGGGTGACTCTGTTCTGCGGTTCATTCAGCTCCTGGTCGTTCATGTTCCCATCTGATGATTCAACAAACATGTTAGTAAAGCCTTAAATGACCAAGCTCCATCTGATATCAGAGATCTGATTGCTCCTTATGTTCCTAACAGAGCACTTCGCTCTCAATCTGCAGGTTTACTAGTGGTTCCTAGAATTTCTAAAAGTAGAATGGGAGGGGTGATCTTTTAGTTCTCAGGCTCCTCTCCTGTGGAACCAACTACCAGTTTTAGTCCGTGAGGCAGACACCCTGTCTACTTTTAAGGCTAGGCTTAAAACTTTCCTTTTTGATAAAGCTTCTAGTTAGGGTGGCTCAGGTTATCCTGAGCTATCTCTATAGTTCTGCTGCTATAGGATTAGACTGCTGGAGGACATAGGGACCCCTTTTTCATCATTCTGCTTCATTCTATCTCTATTCTCCCACTCTGCAGAATCTGTTAGTTCAATCTCTAACATTCTGCTCTCTCTGCTTTTCCTCAGAGTAGCTTCATCTGGTCTGTTCCTGTTTGGCTGTGACTCCATCCTGGAGAGAAATATCATCTGTGCTGCTGCCATCAACACCTTTGTTTCTAGATGTTGGAGCTTGGCCTGTTTTTCAGTGTAGTCCTGTTTCTCTGACTGAGACTGGCTGGATGTGCTCTCTTCATCCTCTGACATGGGAGCTGTCTCTCCACTGAAGCTACAAGCATGCTTGGTGAAAGGGATTACTGAAGAGTCAAAAACTAAATATTGATGAAAATCCAGGCTTATAGAGAGGCACAAACAAAAGCCATGTTATGGCTTAGAAAACAAGGCTTTTGTATGTGCCACTGGAACTCAATTCAAGACATTTTGAATTGAGAAAGCTTCCTGGATGGGAAGCAAAACGTCTTCAAAATTGGAAACAAAGTCCAGTGGATTGTTTTTAAACTTCGTTGGAAGGACTGTGACCTGAATGACTGTATTGTCTCTCTAAAGTGCCTTGAGTTGACGTGTGAATTGGCACCATAGAAATAAACTGATTTGAATTGAGACCAAACACAGACCACTATCAGCTGCAGTCAAAGTGCAAACATGGCAGCTTTTATTCCTGGACTGGCAGAGAGGTTTGAATGGAGCTGTAAGAATCTCAGCAGCTGAACTTCAATTGTCTTCTTCATTCATTGTCGTCTCAAGATCAAGGAAACATGATGAAAATCCAGAGCAGCATCTTCTGAATCATCTCCAATGATCAGAGCTAACAGATAATAAAAACCAAATCATTCGTTTTAAAAAAGTTAGAACTCTGTGAGACATTTAAAGCATATTCACAGAAAGTTAGTTGGAGGAAAAAAGTGCATCAGCTACACTCAGAAGTTCAGAGGGAGAGAACTGAGTCAGAGCATAGGGACTAGCAGATAAACGTAAAGTTCATATTTCTGGATCCAAGCGTGAGGAGGAGTGGAGAAGTTTCTACAGTCAGGGATAATTTGGGTTCCTTGTCATCAGCTGGTTCCAGTCCAGTGGACCCATCTACCAGAACATTTTAGAGCCTTTCAACCTCGGTGGAGAAACTCGGTTCATTTTCAAGCAGGACCTGAATGCAGCTTTATGGAAAATCTATGGAATACTGTAAAGAGAAAGAGGAGCGGATGACGAAGCTGACCTAAAGGGTGCTATTGAAGCTAGCGGTTCTTCCTGAACATCTCAGCAGGACCAAGGCTGATCTCCTCCAAGCAACAACTAAAGAAATGGACCTTTATTGTTGCCAATTTGGAATATTCTAGCTTTAGACGAACATTAATTCAGGTTTCTATCCTCAGAGAGCCTTTAAAGGAATGCAGATGTTTTCTGATGTTGAAGCAGGACTGGGGTTTGGGGTTCTGTTCTGCTCACCTGACGCCTCGTCACTGCTGCGATCTTTGCTGGGACTCAGCGTGTCGGACATGTCGGACTCTTTGGCGTCCATTTGGTTCCCTGTGGGGACGATAGCAGTAGAGGACTGAGTGAGTGCAGCCGTGACTACGCTGAGGGCGCTGCAGGTCGGTGACATTTACCTCTGAGGTGGTCGGGGCTGGCCAGCAGCTCGTCCTCTGCTGTCTGGCTGTTCTGCAGGTGGGCATCCATGACTTCTGTAAAAACCCAGGAGCATTAGATGGTTAAACCAGCTACTGACTGCAGATGAACAATCAG
>JAGKQL010000041.1:2209304-2221235 GCA_018398635.1 Cyprinodon brontotheroides
CAAAAATGCGAAGAAAAAATGTCTGAGGACTTCAGTGTTGGCATGAGTTCTTTGCCGGAGCTGAATGCGCGCTGAAATACGGTTTGGTGCCTTGTTACACTTAAGCCCTGGATCAAAAGGTCAAATCCTATACACTACTGTTTATGCTCTAAAACATTCTAAATGACTTACGTTTTGAGTAAATTCTGGGCGCTACCCCACTCCAGGACACTTACTTGGAATACATTTGAATGACAGTATGGAGAGGAATATTGACGTTTTTGTGGACTTTTTATGGACCTTTCTGCCTCGAGAGCCATCACAGGCCTCCATTATTTGAATGTCAGCGGAGCGGCAGAAGCCTCCCAGATCTCCAGGTAGGCACGGGTCATCAAAAAAGTACTCCCAGGTGTTGTAAAGATGAAAGTGAAAAAATGAAAACTATCATGTTTTAGATAACCTGTTCACTAAGGCTGATCAAACGTCAGGAGTTACAAGTTTAGAACTAAATGAGATGCATGAATAATAAAAGGTCTGAAGTTCCCTAACTTTTGAAGGTTGGTCCATTCTCCTCATTTCCCAGGTCTGATCCTGCAGCAGAACCTTCTGGTTCTGGTTCATCTGCTGTAAGCAGCAGCCAGACCTCTCTGGGTTAACTAACAGATTCAGAAATGACTGCTTCTCCTCACAGGGAAATCTCTCTCAGCTAAAGTATCTCTGGAGGCAGTTTAAAGGCATCTGCAATTCATCTAAGAATATGTTCTCATTGTCTTATTTAACAAGGGCAGTCAGGAAGATGTGACCTTCAGAATGTGGACAGAACAGACATCACCATTGCTGTGTTGCTGCCATCAACACCTTTGTTTCTAGATGTTGGAGATCGGACTGTTTTTCAGTGTAGTCCTGTTTCTCTGACTGTGACTAACTGGATGTGCTCTCTTTCAGCTCGTCTGCCCGGCTGTGTGTTTTTAGGGACGCCTGTGGGCGAAGATTGTACAAGTCCCCTTTGTGTCTCTGCTTCTGTCTCCTTGAACCCCAGTGAATACCTCAGCAGATGGCGCTCACACTGAGCCTGGATTTCTGCTGGAGGTTTTCTTCCTGTTAAAGGGGAGTTTTCCTCTCACCTGTAAATTCTACAAGCATGCTTAGTGTGAGGCATTGCCTTTGAGGCAATATGAGCCGATGCAATCAACTAGTTTTCCTTAGAAAACTTTGCACGCAGACCAAATCCGTTGAAGTTTGACTCCAAAAACAAAAAGCAACCTTGCAGTTGCTCCAAAGTGAAGCACATCTTTAGAGTTCTATTGGCTTATGATGTGTAGAGCTTTAATGTCTGATTACTTCTTGAGTACCCACCTCCACCTCTGAGAGCTTCCTGACCACCTCGATCTTCTCCTGGAGGACTCTTCTCAGGGACTCCTTTGCCGTGGTCTCATAGTTGTGTTTGTCCTCCTGAAGAGCCAGAAGCTCCTTCCTGATCCCCTCCTCCGTCTGCGACTGGGACAGATTATATAACAGACAACTTTAGTCCTGATCTTCCCTCATCAGTTACAGTTTGAGTTGTTTCGTTCCTTCTGAGACATCCCTTCATTTAAAGATTCTAGGATTTCAAATTGAACCACACTGAAGCTACAGCGTAGAGATTTAAAGAAAAGCAACCAATCCTAAAGCAGAATAGAACCACTAGATTTATCTTCAAGTCTTAGTTTTATGAAATTGTGGACTTCAGATATTGTCACACTGTACGACGATATCATGTCTCAATAAAAAAATGACTGACAAAAGTAAAGATGTGATCTTCTAAAGTAAGTGAAGATTCTCAGTCATCAGGTCAGTCATTCCAACTTTTTTCCCTAGTGTGAAGAGCGTTTGGCTTCCCATTCAGGAAGCTTTTTTAATTCAAATTGTCAGAAATAGTGCTGAGTTTCTTTATGTAGCCCAACAAAGCCTTGTTTTTGCTTAGAAAACATGCAAATTAAAAGCGGACAAACGGGTCCACCCCTTCTGAATGGGGTGGTTTGGAAACTTTGTTAGCCTGCAATGCCCCATACCTGTCTATGATCTCTGAAAGGGGGGTCATTAAAGAGAATTGTTGGCCTGACTGCAATAGGTGAAGGTACTTACTGTTAAAGGGGTTGGGATGATAGCTGGGAAGGGATTAAGCTTAATTGCTGTGCAAAGGGAGGTGGACCCGTTCGTTTGTTTCAATTTTCACATTGTCTAAAAGCAAAAACAAGTGTTTGGCAGGCTGCTGTTTAAAAGCAACTCTGGCGCTATTTCACTGACATTGAGGAATTGAAAAAACTTGCTGGATGGCAAACGAAATGTCTTCAAACTTGTAAACAAAGTACAGTGGATTGTTTATTTACTTTTTTTTTTTTTTGGAAATCCTCATGAAATGCACTAAGGTTTGTGGTTGAACAGATTGCATTTCGAAATTCTCCAGTGCGCGACACAAAATTATGAATAAAGTGAATGTGATTGGTCATTTATCAAGAGGGCGGGATTGTTGTGGCGGAAGGTGCTCAAGTAAGTTTGATTGTGACGCAGGCCGTCTCAGAAGCATCTTGCTTAACCAAAGTTAGCATCTTAGTGCTAACAGGTTCCCAATGGGAAATTCCATTGGACCAAGTAGCACTAAGTTACTAACTCAGTTAGCAACTTAGTTGCTAGCAGTATCCCAATGGGAAATTCCATTGGGACTGGCTAGCACTAAGATTTACTAACTAGTTAGCAATTACTTTCTGGCTAACGATTTACCCTGGGAAATTCCATTAAATTCAAGTAGCACCCTGCAAGTTGCTAACCAGTTAGCACCTAGTGCTAAGCAGGTTCCCAATGGGAAATTCCATTGGGAATCTCAAGTAGCACTAAATTGGTGATTCTAGAAACGGCGGCTGTCAAGGAACGCTATGGACAAGCGGAAATACGTGCAAGAGGAGGAGAGAGTTTAGTAACGACCGTCGTGGATGTGAGTCTCCTCCGCCATCCATTTTTATTTAAAGGGAGGAAAGCTGGCGGGACGAAGATGATTAGGAAGAGGCGCCAGGGAGCAGAAGCTTGGTTTCGGTGTAGAAAGGCTTCCAGCCGCCCATGTTTGAAACCTTGCCTTTACCAGCGCTGCCAGTTCATATTAGCTCACCGCCTAAGACACACACAGACGCCCATCCCTCGTGAACACTGGGGCCTTAACTCAATGGGAGAGGAAAGGATTCTTATTTCAACCATTGCATTATATTAGCTGCAACATATGAATCAAGATGCTATGACCTAAAAAAAATGTGATTGACAGATGACCGTTGATTTATGATTGGCCGAATTTAGGTGTTCAGGCTGACGAACTAACTGGCCTGCAGAAGATTTTAAAGGAGATTTGGATTTTTTTTTCTTTTTTTTTATATTTATTTATGCTTTTTTATTTAAACTACATTTTTAAATTTAGGGACAAACATATTATGATAAAGAGTACATTTATATACATGTTTAATCCAGAATGATCCTTGACATTTAAATATGATTTTAACGATTTTAAAAAAACGAGCCTGAGTGCTCTTAGGAGAAATAAGCACTGATTTCCAACAATGCCATGGTGTCATTGGTGACTAATCTTTCTAGAGTGACTCAGACATTGTGGCTCTGTGTGAGCAGCTGCTTTCAGTAGAGTGTGGCCGCTAGCCATTGACTGCGGAGCCTCGTCAGCCTGCTGTTGCGTTTAACACCTGTGAAGTGAAAACTGTGTTCAACTTATATCTTTCTGTTTAAGTAAGAAGAGTATTTGTTGAGGGTCACAAGGTTGTAAGATGACCCTGCAGAAACTTAGCTGAGTTTCATAACAGGATAAATATCTGTGCAGGAGCTAGGAACTGTCAGATGAAATAGGCGTTGCTTATCAGTAGCAAACAAGTGGTCCCACAGACCTTCTAATTGTGGAGGTATTAATTGTCTATATTAGCTGTTTATTTTCAGGTAGACGTAACTTCAGAAACTGTCTGGGCTGAGCAGATTAAGGCCTTAATCAGAGAGGTTCAGATCCAATAAGGAAACAGGAAGCCTGTATTTGCTGTTGGGAAGCATTTACCTTGGAGTAGGCCTGTAACTGACTGCCCATCACTTCCAGCCTGGAGAGCAGGCGGTCCTCGTCTATCAGAGCCTGATGGAGACAGTTTACAGAAAGACATCTTAGAGCAGAGGAACAGATGAAAGCACAGTGTCTGAAAAAGCAAAGCTGGGTTGATCTGGGTGCTTTCACTCTAACACTAAAGGATTCCTGAAAAACTGTAAAGAACACTCACTTAATTTCACAATAAAACCTTCAAACACATGATTCTATCAAACAGCTGAAATACAGCTCATATTCAAGGGTGTGGCTCCCACCTGCCAGCTGCTCTCTGAGGCCTCTTGAGTAGTGCTGAGGAGCCGCTGTAGGGTGGCCAACTTCTGCTCCAACATCTGCTCTCTGTGTAAGGCCTCCTGCAGAAATGGACATCATCCGCTCCCTTAAATCAGTACCATTTCTCTCCAGAAAACACTTTTCTACTCATCCAGAAAAGGCCACTAAAACGCCTAAAACAGTCACTGAAATTATGTGACAGAATTGTACTTTGACTGCTAAGCTTAAATTCAGACAGTTAATCTTTTTATGTTCTAAAGTAGAACACAAATTACTAAAATTAAGAAACTGGTTAAAAAATACCTGAAATGTTTATTTATGTTTGAATTGAACTTTTTTTACTAAACTACAGAATCAACATGGTAGGTTCTGCAAAGTGGATGAAAAACCTAGTGGGGATTGCAGGTAAGACAACCAATATAATAAAGACAGTGTGTTTTAAAAAAGTCAAAGAGTCTTAAATGTGCTTTCAGGTAAATAAATGTAAAGGAAGAAAATGAAAAGTATGAAAGCAGCTGGTGTAATGCCAGATAACTACCAGTAGGTGTCAGTATTTTACCTGTAGATACTGGGAGAGCTGGAAGAGTTCCTGTGAGTACATACTGGGAGTGTTGGCTGCAACCTAAATAAATGGGACAGATCATTAAAACACTAAAAGAACAGAAACGCTGTAAGCAAACAAATACAGAATCGTTTTATTCAGATGATTTAGTTCAGAGGCAGTTCTAAGCTGGTAGGACGACACAGAGCTGCCAATGAATCTAAAGTGGAACATAGAAACGGTTCTGATAGTAAACTTTCAGATAGGCTTCAGATCAGCCAGTGAACCCAGCTGGAGATTCCAGGAGCAGCAGAATCTTCATGTTTAATGAATGAGACCCAATCATCCAAATTAAAATCAGTCAAACTTGAAACTACAGATAAATGTTCTGTTCATTAAAATGCTGTTTTTAAACACAAAGATGAAAACTGATTGTGAATGCAGCTCTATTGACTATCTTTTTTGGGGTCAATCAGGACTTTCTGGCCATGTTTCAAAGTACAGGGACCTACTGAACAGAACTCAAAGACATTTGAAAAACCTGATCAAATGTTGCTCTGTTGACATATCTGGGTTAAAATGACCAAGTTTAAATGTCCAGGGTGTAAAGAAACTCAGCAGCAATCTGGACCTTAAAGGAAATGTCAGGTCATATTCAGAATTCAAACTTCTGAAAGTAGTTTAAAAATGAAATTATTCCATCCTGTTCAATAAATGATCAGTGTTTTAATTCAGAGTAATTTTCATGTGAATGTGCTTTACTGGAGGCATCCATGTTTGTCAAAGAACACTACTGCCACCTACTGGTTTGTGACGTCACGGTGCGGTATCGGCTGTTGATCAAGTCCCAGTGCTGTATCTGGTGTTTGTCACAACGCCTGCCATTATCCAAGTCATCTTGAAAACATTCTTCTTCCAAATGTTGGCTACATATTACGTGGTTTTTTCTCTGGCCAGAAGTTCGATGGCAAATCCTCCCTCTTCAAGTTGGCAATCCAACCGACCAAACCGGTCCGTCGGTGGAGGATCAGGAATCAGAAAGGTGGAATAACTCTTTTTTTCACTTTTACCCCATGTATTCCAACATCCAGCTGCCATGCACGTAAGTATTGTCAGTTTCACTATAGCTCTGGTGAATTTCAATGGTGAAGTCCTTCTGGAAATCTGCAATAATTGTTGTTGATTGCAGATGTGTCTAGTAGTTCCCATTGATTTAGCTTGTAAAGGCTTACCGCGCCCTGAAGTCACTGCTGGAAGATTTTTTTTTTTTTTTTTCTTACTGATTAACGCTAAATTCATTAAATCACCACAAATGTAGTAGTTTTTAGGTATAGATAACAATCCATTGATTATTCCTTGCTGACCGGACTTTCCCCTTAGGGCCCCTATAATGAGAGCCTCTATAGGCTGAGTGACTGATCTTTGAGAGCTGGAGGTAACGATCCTACTTTAGGACAGATAATGAGAACAGTTGAGCTTCAAATTTAATCACAGCTCGTCTCAAACATCACCCTGCATTCCTGAGCTACATTCCCCTGATGCCTTCTGTTTCCCTGGAAGGGAGACACTGAACAGTGAACCAACTAACCACGTCCTGCCAACACACAATGGGCCACTGTACCTCCGGATCAACTGCAGGCATTTAATGGGGAAAACATCTTAGAAGCATTTCTGTTCAATGGAAGCTCTAAGTACTCTCTTAGAGGCATTGTGTTAATTACATGAGGTAAACAATAATGCTGCTACAGTATTTCAATAAACTACAGTCAGACATAGTCGCTCACCCCCGCAGACAGAGAGCGCAACCTTTGATGTCTAATCTGTCGAGTTTAACCTGCTGATAGTCTTTGTGATGAGCGGTGACAGGAGATCGTCCTGCAACCAGGGAGGTCTGCAGTTGAAACCCCCTCTCCGTCCGTCCCAGTCGTCGTGTCCTTGATAAAAACACTCTATACCTGTAGCCTACTGATGGTATTCAGAGGGGCCAGGAGCCTGATATCTGTGAGCGTGCACCAGGGCAGTGGTCACTAAATGTGACTCACCACCATCATTAGGTTTAACAACTGAATGTATCCAGTCAACTTCATTTATATAGCACCATTTCAATAAACACAAGGCTTCCAAAGTGCTGCACAAAAAGATAAATAAAAATAAATAAAAGTAAATAAAATAAAAGTACTGCCCGCACAGGATAAAAGGAATAGTACACTCAAAACATGATTAGCCTTCATTTACTCACCCACATGCTGAACAACACTCTGGAGTACTTTTTTGATATCTTCAAATGCATCTGGAGATCTGGGAGGCTTCTGTCTGTCCGCTGACATTCAAACAATGGAGGTCTATATGCTCGCCCCAGCAAAAGGTCCATAAAAGTCCACAAAAACGCGGTCAATATTCCTCCATACTGCTCCCCCAATGTATTCCAAGTGTCCTGAGTGGGTAGCATCCAGAATTTACTCGAAACGAAGTCATTTAGAATGTTTTAGAGCATAAACAGTAGTGTATAGATTTCCTGAAAGCTGACATGCGCTGCTCACGATATGGAAACCGCTGCAGACCAAACCAGATGAAAGTGCGCATTCAGCTCGCAAAGAACTCATGCTCTTCCTCAACACTGAAGTCCTCAGACATTTTTCTTTCGTTGTTTCTTTCTTTGCACAGGTAAACAGCACATTTCTTCTTCTACGCTTGCATTATCGGCAGAGCAGACGCTGAATGCGACTTTCATCTGGTTTGGTCTGCCGCGTTTCCGTAGACCTCGTGAACGAACGCTTTTAGGAAATCCTATACACTACTGTTTATGCTCTAAAAACATTCTAAATGACTTCGCTTCGAAAGTAAATTATGGACGCTACCCACTCAGGACACTTGGAATACATTGACGAGCAGTATGGAGGAATATTGACACGTTTTTGTGGACTTTATGGACCTTTCTGCCTCGGGCGCCTATAGACCTCCAAAGTACCCAATGTAATCCAAGTGTTGTTCAGCATGGGGGTGAGTAGAAAATGAAGGCTAATCGTGTTTTGGGTGTACTATTCCTTTAAGCCTTTGCTTTTAGGCACTGTCAGGAGTAGAGCTGGTCGGCTGACCTGAAAGATCCGCTGGGAGTGTTGGGGTGCAGCAGCTCAGAGAGGTAAATTGGGGAAAGGCCATTCAAGGCTTTAAAAGTAGATAAAAGAATTTTAAAATGAAGCCTAAAATGGATGGGCAGCCAGTGGAGTGAAGCTAAAATAGGTGAAATGTGCTCGTACTTATGTGTGCCAGTTAAAAGACGTGCAGCAGCATTTTGAACCAGTTGAAGACGAGCGATTGAGGACCCAGCAATCCCCATATAAAGTGCATTACAGTAATCCAGCCGAGTGGTCACAAAGATTACTGTCTCAAAGTGCCGTCTCTGAAGGACTGGTTTGATCTTTGAACTAGATTTCACTACTGTCAAAGTTTAAGGTCTGAGTCTACTTTTTACACACAAAGATTTTTTACTAATGATTGATTTGTCTTCACAGAAGGCGGTGGTAGTGTGGTGATGTGGGGATTTCACTATAGCTCTGGTGAATTCAATGGTGAAGTCCTCTGCAAATCTTCAATAATTGTTGTTGATTGCAGATGTGTCTAGTAGTTCCCGTTGATTTGAGCTTGTAAAGCGAGGGGGAGAATATGGCGTGGCCTACTTACTTTGGAAGCACACGCTACACACGTTCACGTCACTGGAAGATGGCGGGAGGGAGGGGTTATACTATATTTGGGAAAAGATGGCCGCTCCCAGACTCAGTGATCGCAATAAAATATTTAGTTTTATTTTTTTCACGGATTAACGCTAAATTCAATAAATCACTGCGACCGTATTAGTTGTAGGAATAAATAATGATCCATTGATTATTCCTTGCTGACCGGACTTTTCCTTTAAAGTTAACAGGCCTAACTAAGGCCACACTGGCATGTAGGGGTAAGCCGTGTGTTTGGACAGAGTCAACCTCTTATTTCTGTATAAAAATGTATAAAGGCTTGGCTCTACTCCACTCTGCAAAGGTACGGTTATTTTCCATTTTCCAGAGACTCCCACCAACCTGTGGGTGGGGTTATCAGAGCATAACAAGTACAACCATTTGAGTTTAAAAAAAAAAAAGCAACACTTTTAGCTACTTATGTAATTTGTCATCAGCAGACAAAAACAAAAGTGACTGAAATCAAAACTGTGCTGCAACAAGTTTCTTTAAAAGCTGTGATAATGTTCAGTTATTGCTGCCAGTTATTTAAAATGCCTAACCCATGAGAGGCTGGGCTATCTAGCTAACGGCAAAATAACTGAGCTTTGCAGACAAGCAGCCGATTGTCTAGATGAGCTGGAAGAAGAAGGAAGCCTGAAAAACTTGTTGCATTGGAAATAACTGCATGAAGTGTATTGGCTAGAGCCTGTTTAGTTGCTTCATTATCTTTATGGCTACTACTGACAGGTAGAAGAACATTACTAAAGGGTCAGAGTGACATCACAACCCATCAGTCATTTATCTTTTCAGACAGCGAGGTCCAAGCCTTTCTTCAAATATTCCATCTAGTTTAACAACTACTGGGAAATTAAAGGACGTAGAACAATGGCAGGTTCCTTTGGGAAAATCTATATTATTATTTATCAGTTATTCCTCTAGACTAAATATCTGGGTTAATTATTCCTATTAAAATGTTCGCTACACAAAAACACAAAGGTCAACAAACCTTTGTGCCGTTCTAAAATAAAGGCTGCCATTGATCCAGTATTCCTCTATATGATAACTATATATTAGAGGAAGAACAGATTTAATGTTCTGATTGATTGATTCATTCAAATATTAGACACAACGCTTAGATAACACATCGGAAAGCACAACACCACATATTGCTGGCCTTACCTTGTCTACAGGAAGCGGTAATGGAGCCTGGATGACACTGGAAAAAAAGGAAAAGAAGGTTCAACTCCATGGAAACAGCAGGAAGGAAAGACATGGAGTAACCACAGCGTCAAGGAAGAAAACTTAGATTTATTTTGTTTACAACCAGAAATGTAGTTTAAAACAGCTCTATACAATTTCATTTTTTGAAGTGCAGCCTTGAAAACAGTAATAAATGTTTATCAGTAATAATAACTTGAAAACATAACCTGTTCCTGAAGGTTATAACAGCGAATAATAGAAAAGGTTTCTATTCTATTCTATTCTATTCAGTAAAGGGATTACTGAAGAGTCATTGAGTCGATGCAATCAACTTGTTTTCCTTAGATAGAAAACTTTGAATCAATGTGACTGGATGATCTGGTTGAATTCTATCTGTAAAGATCCTTGAGATGACGTGTTGTGAATTGGTGCTATAGAAATAAACTAATTGAAGCAAGTTTACTTTTGGGTGACCTAAAAACGATGTTTAATATCTCTGAAACACGAATCGTTTTAAATTAACTTTTTCAATTTATGTTTTTATCTTTACCAATAACCATTTAAAATGCCCAATCCTGCACTAATGAAACACAAACCATTTAATCTAATTGCTACTTTTTTTTAGCTCAGTGGGGCGTCAGCTTTACTCAGCTGGAGCTCCTCCTATTTTACGATGTGGTCCAGAGTGTAACGACTGCATCAGACGGTCTAAACGCACCATTAAGAGACAAGCGGCCTGACCACTGAAACCGTTCAGGGATTTGGGGGCGTTCAGATGACCGGGAGGGAGAATCAATGGCCAAAAGAGAAAAAACGAGAGCAATCAGGGGCGGTGCAGGATAGTCCAGCAGCATCCTGGTATTTTCCTGAACCACAGGCATCATTCCGAGAGATTTGGCATGCTCATAAGAACTAGAAACAGTTTTTTTTTTACATAAAATATGGGGGAGTAAGCAGTGAGAAAGTCCAGTTACAGGTGGAGTGAGGTCCACTGCTTCCTGTGTGCAGCGAAAGAGAATAGATTTAATTTTCTTCCCTCTATTCAGAGTTTCCAGCATTTCTATTCATCCCAAGCAGCCATCCACTAATCTGTTTACTGAACCGTTTGCTCCAGTTAGATCAGCTACAGGACTGGAACAGCGGTGGCATCCCAGTCCCCCTGAGAGAACTAGTTCCTTTCACATCAGCATCATTCAGCAGAGTGTGTGAAGCCCCCGCAGACGAGATATTTAACCGCCTTTATGATCAATGAACTCAATCTAAAAACTCACGTCAGCGCTACCCGATGACTACTTCAACTGTTCAAAGAGCTGAAGCAGCACCCACTGATTCCCCAATGTGACGTCAAATGACACAACTTTAAAAAAAATGCTGCACAAAAAGTAAAATGCTGATGATGCACAGCTTAATTAACAGATGGCCTACAACCTTTGGATTCACGTGCGACGTCCAACTGAAAGAAGAAATGTTGAAGCTGGTGATGCACTGGTAGGAACATTTGGACTGGTATCTGATATTTTCCATGTATTCTCTAGTAGTGTTCTGTTCCAGCGGCTCACAGTCAGTATGAGACCAAACTATGAGCACATGGATTGGTCCAGGTGTCACGGTGACCCAGTCAGGAGGAAAACATCGGCAACACTGGGACATAAAGAGCAGTAGTTCCTCTACAGGAACTTTCATCTATAAAGCCTCCTTATCATCGGAATTATGTCTGTAATATTTATTCAGAAACTCTGCAGGATGACATATCACCGCAACCTACATAAGGTGACAGAGAATGCAGCAACGTGACTTTTTTGGAGCCTCACCTCTGGAACTGCTGCATTTAAGGAGGAATCAAGCTTCATGATCTAAACATTTCTCAGCTCTACTGGTGTTTTCCTGTGCTCCGTTTCATTTATTTCCACATACAAATGTTTAGCCACTGATAGCCAACCAGAGGAAGTCACTGAGTGTCTGCTTTTATGCAATGATCAGTGCTGCATTTACTAAACAGGCAATTGACTGATCTATGGTCATTCAGCGGTGGCATCACGGGCTGCAACTAGCGATTATTTTAAAATCGATTAACTGTTATTTTTAAGATTATCGGACAAAAAATATTT
>JAGKQL010000041.1:2226417-2280460 GCA_018398635.1 Cyprinodon brontotheroides
CCTCCGAATCCTGACTTTAATCTCCTCCGAATCCTGACTTTAATCTCGTCCGAATCCTGACTTTAATCTCGTCCGAATTCTGACTTTAATCTCGTCCGAATCCTGACTTTAATCTCCTCCGAATTCTGACTTTAATCTCCTCCGAATTCTGACTTTAATCTCCTCAGAATTCTGACTTTAATCTCGCAGAATTCTGACTTTAATCTCGTCCGAATTCTGACTTTTTTCTCAGAATTCTGACTTTTTTCTCAGAATTCTGACTTTTTTCTCAGAATTCTGACTTTTTTCTCAGAATTCCGACTTTTTTCTCAGAATTCTGACTTTAATCTCAGAAGTCAGAGATGTGGGAGCACTCAGCTTCAATGACAAAGTTGTGAGTTGTTTGAGAGGAATTCTGAGAAAAAAGTCAGAATTCTGACTTTTTTTCCCATGTTAAACTGAAATAAAATTAAAAAATCAGTTAAGTTTTTTGTTTTTTTTTCCCAGTGGCCCTAAATCCTCTTCCGTAGGGATCATTAGCGCCTCTTATCCACTTTATACATCTGGACTGACTCAGTGGGCCTGAGGTGCATATCCCTATAACCATCCTGGATCCAAAGTGTTTCCTTCCATTAAACGGGGGGAGCAAAACATGGTCTGGGGGCCATTTGCAGCCACTGTAAAGATTTTTTCACATATCCTTTACTGTAAAAATGTCCACAACTGTTATAGATTTTTTTTATTCTCCAGATACATCTTGTGAAAACACTTTACATGCCAATGTGTAATTTTTATTTTATTTAAGGTTCACATTGTGTGACCAGAGAATTACGCCCAGGAGCAAATGGATAAAAATAGATCGGAGGAAAAAACATGAATCGATTCTCTTGCGGACGTATCAATGCATCGGATCGTCGGCTGTTGAATCGATGCATCGATACAAAGCGATTATTATTGACACCCCTAATACACTGCGATTTATTTCAATCGTTGCATGCAGCTACAGCCCAAACTCACAGTGTGAGTTCACAGCTCACGTTTGTTCTCACACTGTGCAGCCGACACTCTGATGCGATCTGCCTGCTCACACTGTACGTCTAAAAACCACGTCGGACTCGGCTCAGCACTGGGATGGCGCTACTCTGACTCGTCCATCTGGAAGCCAAACGAGCAGAAGAGCAAAAAGATGGAAGTGTCGATGCCTCCTGTTAAATATAAAGCTCACTGGAGTGAAACGTGCTGCCTTGGCAATTTGTTCAATGCTTCTGTGTTTTCTTCAGAGAGGAAGAAGAAATAGAATCCTTTTTTGCCCATTGATCAGTTTTAGTATAACTTCCACCCAATGGCCTTCTCCTGGGGCTCATTTTTTTTACTCTGACTCCACCCTTTCTCTGAATTACAGGGTCTGACCAGAGGATAACGCTTCTCTTTAGATCTTAATGTCCATAAATCATAACAGAAAAAATATTGATGTTTAAAAATAAATTGAATTGAATGGCTACTACTACACGTGCTGCAGCGTCCTGATGCCACCCAAGCCTCAAACCATAAATCTCAGAGCATGAAAGGATGTTTGAATAAAATGATTGCATTGCTGTCAATTTTGTCAATTTTCTTCATAAGTAGTTTAATAGTGAGATGATCAATTAAAACATGAACTGCTCTGTGTTTTTCTGTGTTATTAAAGGAGTCATTATTTGCAAAGAAAACAAACTAGCAAAGGCTCCATGGATTGACTGCCATGAAGAGAACAGGTCTGAGGCGTCTCTCTGCGCTTCTTGCTTTTTAAACACTCATAGAATAAAGACAGGACAATTGGCCCTTTGAGAAGAACCAGGAATTGAGTAGGGTTGTCAAAAGTATATCGATTCTCAAAAAGTATCGATACTGAAATGTGTAATCCAGTGCAGAATAGTGAAAAATCCACTATTCAGAACACTGTGTGATTTGAATAATTCTACGCACTTTTCAGTTTTAGACATTTTTTTTTGTAACAGGTGCAGCTACTGAGAATTATTTTTGTTTCTTAACCGGTTTGGCTAGTGTCATTGTTATGTGTGCAAAAGCATAGCCAAGGAAGAAACACTTAATTTTAATTCTATAAGTTTTTTATCAAGCTTGCTTAATATTGTGAACAGTATACAACCTTTATTGCATTTATTTATTGTATTTTATTTATTAATGAAAATATTTCTGTAGAATTTGATGGGTTCTTTTATGGTACGACGAAATGCTGGTTACAATTATCAAACATGCCTGCGTCTTTTAGGGGTACACCAAGTTTTGATTGATTGGCTGTAACACTTAACATGATTGCGTCATCCAGGAAAATACACAGGTGGTCACACCTACAGCCAGAGGTTCATGTGCATCTGTGGGCTGGGTTTGCGCGAGCGAACACAAAACTTTGGGTCAAAAGTCGCGGCTTCACTTTATTAAGACTGATGCCAATAGTGGGCAATGCAATACATTCGTGCACGGAAACAGTTTAAAAGGCAGAAAAGTTGCTCGGTGTTTGACTGCAAGAAGCGCGGACTGCAGCGGCGCCACCATCCCCAGGCTCTCAGCAGCTTCAGAAGTGGGCGGAGCAAGCTCAAAGCCAGGAGCTGGAGTAGATCATGCTGCTTCAAACTGGACGCAGCAGGAGAAACGCATCAGCGTCTGCTGCTTCATTTTTGCCAGCAAAACGCAGTTGCTTCTGACGGCCGAAGCAGCAGCTTTCCTGCTCTGGCTGGCGCAGCTCGAAAAGTGTGTCTGACAGCCGCTGGGCGTGAGGCTGCTACTCCTATCCCTTTTGCATTTGCCTTGGAGCCATATTTGCTTTTGTGATCAGTGGGAATAAAGTAGTTTTGATATTTTTATTTAATTGGGAAAAATCACCCTAAAACTTAATCACCGTGCAATCCGAGTTCATCCTTGCCTCCTCCAATATTATTTTGTAGCCGAGCCGCTCCAGACCCCCTCCCAGCGGAGATGCTGTTAGGGGCAGTAGGATCCCATTCAAAGGGCTTCGATTTTGTCAGACATGGTAATTTTTCTAAAGGAAAACTGCTAAGTAAAAAGGTCCTCACAATGTAACAGTGAATATTAAACACTGAATTTTTTTTATGTAAGAGGAAAATGTAAATGGAAAAATCAGAGCTTAAAATAAAACTCAAGATTTGTACTTTTTCTGTTGTGTAATTTTCTTTTTCTTCAATTGATTTTATAAAACTGGTATCGAAAAAAGTATCGTTCAGGAACCGGTATCGAAGTGAAGGTATCGGTATTGGTACCGGAACCGAAACTTTTGAACAATACCCCGCCCTAATGATAACCCACAGCATTTTGTTATCAGATTCCTCATTTTAGTTGAATCGACACGGACCTTCATATTTGCTCCTCCAATCTTGATGCTGGTTGAAGGTAAAGGTGTCACCTTGCAGTAGAGGCTTTTTTAACATCACGCAACCATTTCACCCAAATCACAGTGTGTTAGGTTTTATTCTTTATACATCATTTGCACTGTTACTTTGTTAGCCAGATTAGACAGAGTAGAAGCCTGCCTTCACATGGTGGATGTCACTGTGTGTACGGAGGTCATCTAAATAGGACAGCCTTCTTGTCTTTTAAAGATACACAGGATATGGGCAACATCTTGGAGCCGGACTGATAGAGGAGAGCTATCTGTAATCCTTGGGCATAGAGGCAAGAGGCGATATACGCCAGGGCATGGATGTTTGTCAGTTTCTGATACTGATGACAGTTACAAACATCCACATGATCCAACACCCATGGACTCATGAGGTATAAGAAGGAGAAGATGACCTTGTTAGGGGCTCAATCTTTGCCTCTCGGACGTGATTTCTGAGAGCCCACAGCTGTTTTAGCTCCAAGCATTTTTCTCTGTCCTGTAACAACCTGGATCTGGAATAAACTCTGTTATTTTTACTCCTGTTTTTATAGTCCTTTTGCATGGTTTTACCCAGTTTGGAGTTAAGAGTAGTAAATAACTTGCTCCCAGGAAAAAAGAACCTTTGTGGAAGCCCGAGGCTAAACGGCCTTTTATAGGGGACATAACTAGGGTACGACTGTGACTTACTCGCTTCGTCTGCGGGCCTCCATCCCATCAGGTAGAAAGAGTTTGATGGTTGACACGATGCAGCCATGGGTGACTGAGGAGACACACAGAAGTGTTACTAAGCAACATGCTCACATGACAAAGAAACGTTTTATTTTGTGTTTCAACAGTTAGTCTCCGATTGACGTCAGGCTGAAAAACATCAAAGATCAATAAACGGGACTAAGATGAAACTTTGTTATATCAATAATAGACCTTTGATCTCTGTGATTGGTGTCCATCCCCAAACCACCACACATCCACCCACAGCAGCAATCCAGGCCCTTCCTGGGGTCCAAAGCCACGGCTGCTGAATGAATGACCCTCAGAATACCAGCGCGCACTTCCTGGAACTGAAACTCCGCTGCGGGCCTAAACCATTAGCCGGCGAGTCTGGTCGAACCTCTAACACTACAACTGACCAGCTCTTTAGAAAAGGCCTGGAACAAGACAGCGCTCTTCCTGTCAGACTTGACCAAGGGTTCACACTACATAGGGGGTTTTCAGGTGGCGTCGCTCACGCGTGACTACTTCAGCAGCGTCCGCCATATTGGGTGGCAGCCTTAGGCAGTATTGACAGTGAAAATGGTGAAATCACCGTGTGTAATTGTTGTTGGTTGCACGGCCCGTGGAGGTGGAGATCAACGCTCTTTCTATCGCATACCAGCCGTAATAGGTGAATCAATGTGAAAAAACAAAACAGCTATCTGAACAACGCGTCACCTATGGCTGACACGGATATCCAGGTCCGATTTGGACGGTGTGTAAGCTGGAATACGCCAGAGTCTGCAGTGCTCACTTTGTCACAGGTAATACTGCCAAGCATTTAAAACATGTAAGAATATATTAATAATAGGGCTTGGGCGTCATGACGTATTACTTTCCGTGGCCGCAACGATGACCTGCCTCCGCCGCGCTACTCAGACTACGCGCCTATGACTACCGCGTGCTGGACTCCCTCTCTCAGCCGCGGTTTTAATTTGATTAATTTCACCTTAACTTGATTTCAACCAGCGTGAAAAAGACTCAAATATATGAGAAACCCGGAAGGTTACTGCAGGAAGGTTTGGCAGCTAACGTTACAACCAAACCCTTTGAAACGCGATAGCAGCGCGAAGTTAAAAGTACATTACATGCCTGAGTGGTTGTTAGCACTAGCGTTCAGCTTGCACTGTTTGCTGGCTTTATGAGCTGCAGCTCCTGAACCCATCCATTCTCCGGTGAACTGCATGAGACTCCAAGGACTTTGTAGCTTTGGAACTGTTCGCGCACCGCCCGCCGTTAGCCACCTAGCATAGCGCAGCCCCGCGCCGGTTGCTTTACATTTTACCCATCTTATTGAAACTCACCGGCCCACGTGCGTGATGATGGCGATTTCCTTCATGTACATCACTTACGACATCATTCGTACCCAACCAGATGTGAACTGGTTGTGAGCCTCTAGACCCTTTGTACGCTCTCATTTCCTCAAGAGTGTGCAGAGGGTTTTCACTGAACACCAGGTAATGAACTATGTTACCGTGCTCTACATTTGGCCAATCATCTGGATTAGTGCTAAACAAGGCACCGTGGAGGGCATAGGGGTCCATATGGAACGATCATTTACTTGAACATTTCCTCAGATATGTTCCATGATCTGGTGGCTCTAGCGTGCTGGCGTACTTATCCATTCGCGACATGATATATATGATATACGATAATATGCCACCCAAGATGGCGGACCGGACGCTGGCCAGTGACGTCACTGAAAACCCCCTATTCAGTCGTTCACTCTGACCTCTAACAGAAGGCTGGATGAAGCTACCACACACTCAGGTCCATGGACCCAACATTATGCTATTGTGCTTGTAAACTTGTGATTTGAACTTGCAGTTTTGCAAAGTAACAAGTCTGTAAGAAAAACCTCTTCCTGTGTAAAACGGATTATGTACTGTTAATGGAGCATATTTGTTATCTGCTTTTACAGAAAGAGTAAATATATTCCATATTAGCCAGTGCAAATAAGTCCAGCAAAGGCTGGAGCTGAACATTTAACCTTAATGTGGGAACATTTAGGTGCTCTATGGCTAACTTAGCTTAAAGCTAGCCCTGACAGCCTATCCTATACCAGGATGAATCCTTGGACATTGTCAGTGTGTCTCAGTACTTCAATTCCCATAATAAGACAGTAACAGACCTTTCCGTGTGTTCTCAGTCACATCCACCCCGAACTGAATGATGTCGCCGGACAGAACCTCACAGGGCGGACTCTCTTCTGAGCCGCGGCTCAGCCTCTGGCTGTTGATGAACGTCCCGTTGCTGCTTTTAGTGTCCTGAAGGTAGAACTGAGACACACAGACGCCACCTCAGTGAGTATTTGTTTAGGTGGAAAAGAAAGCAGCATTTTTATAACAGCTAATAAAAAAAAATAAAAAAATGAAATGCAGAAAATAAAATTAAAACCATTAAAAAAAAGGGAAAATCCTAATAGGAGCAGTAAAAATCACATCTTTGTTTAGTGCTTCTGAACAGATGAGGTCAAAAGCAGTGATTGGATTTCTTCAAGTCTGGCAAAGATAAATCCAACGATATTAAGCTACTGAATGGAGCCTGGCCGTCCATGAACACCTTAAAGGAATAGTACACCTAAAACATGATTAGCCTTCATTTTTCTACTCACCCCCATGCTGAACAACACTCTGGAGTACTTCTTTTTGATATCTCAAATGCATCTGGAGATCTGGGGAGGCTTCTTTTTGCTGTCTGCTGACATTCAAATAATGGAGGTCTATGGCTACGAGGCAGAAAGGTCCATAAAAGTCCACAAAAAAAAAAGCGATGTCAATATTCCTCCATACTGCTTTCGTCCAATGTATTTCCGAGTGTCTCTGAGTGGGTATCCAGAATTTTCCGGAAAGCCAAGTCATTTAGAATGCTTTTAGAGCATAAACAGTAGTGTATAGGATTTCCTAAAGCGGCGTTCACGTCTCACGGAAACAGCTGCAGACCAAAACCAGATGAAAAGTGCGCATTCAGCTCGGCAAAGAACTCATGCTCTTCCTCAACACTGAAGTCCTCAGACATTTTTTCTTTCGTTGTTTCTTTCTTTTGCACAGGTAGAAACAGCACATTTCTTCTTCTCACGCTTGCGCATTACATCGGCATGGTGCAGACTTGAATGCGACTTTCATCTGGTTTTGTTCTGCACGCTTCCCGTCAGAGGACTACGTGAAGCGCCGCTTTTAGGAAATCCTATAAACTACTGTTTATGCTCTAAAAACATTCTAAATGACTTCGTTTCGAGTAAATTCTGGATGCTACCCACTCAGGACACTTGGAATACATTGGACCAGCAGTATGGAGGAATATTGACACGCTTTTTGTGGACTTTATGGACCTTTCTGCCTCGGGCACCATAGACCTCCATTATTTGAATGTCAGCAGACAGCAAGAAGCCTCCCGGATCTCCAGATGCATTTGAGATATCACAAAAGTACTCCAGGGTGTTGTTCCAGCATGGGGGTGAGTAGAAAATGAAGGCTAATCATGTTTTTGTGTGTACTATGCCTTTAATGATAAAACCACAGCTCAGCATGATCACACCAACAGCTGTTCATCGTAGAAACGAATCTACAGCAGCTCTAAGTTCTGATTATTCCTCCCAGAACTTCAGGGAAGAGAAACAGGAACGGCATCAAGGGAAGGGATATTAAAACATCCATCATTTCTGCAGCGTTTCAGGCTAAAAAAAATGAAAATCAGTTCAATGTGTTAATTTTTAGGATCAAATCAGTCATTTGAGAAGCTGGGCTTCCTTCCTGTTAGGCTTAAACCTTTAGAATTACAGTGGAAGTGAGCGAAAGCACAGGGCCTGAACTAGGAGTGTAAATAATAATCGTTTTGTATCGATGCTTCGATCCAGCAGACGATTTTTCCTGTTGAGATGGGATGCTGATTGTAGATTAATGAGAAATGAAAAGAACTTTTTGTTTTAGCTGCAATGAAACAGAGTGAAACATTTAAAGGGGTCTGAATACTTTCCTCACACACTGTATATTAGATCTAGATTCCCTTTAAGCAGACTTTCTGTTTATTCTTTTAATTATTCTGCTTTCAGGTATAAACTATCACATGTACATATTTAGATTCTCTAGTTTGTTTTATTCAATGGTTTGGTTTCCATCACAGCTTACTGTTCAGTGGTGAAGCTGTGGTGGAGTGGAGCACAGTGACACAGAGCAGCTACAGCCATGAGGGCAACAAGCAGCCTGCTGAGAGGAAAAGAGCAGGACCGACATCATCCAGATGAATGAGGAAACCGGCAGAATGAATGAAGTAAAAACATGAGAAAAGGAAACAGGAAACCACTTCAGACCGGCCAACATTTCAAACCTGCTTTAGCACAAACACAGCCAGTCAGCGAGTAGACGCCTGAGGCTGGCGTTCATTCATCTCAGCTGAAAACCAGACGACAAACACACGGAGCAGAAGCGACCGCACAACAGACACCCGAGGAAGGAGCGATGCAGAGACGGTTTGCTTCATCCTGCTGCTGACAGCGACGGAGAGCAACCTGCTGGAGCCTTACGGCTACCTGCTGTCCCCGTGGCGACATGGACAAACGGAGGCGCCCGGCTACAGAGCTATTCACACAGCAACAACACGCTCAGAGCAGCACTGGTTCTGTCCCAGTTCAGAGCTGCTGGTGCCTTTCATTCTGGATCCATCATGTCTGATGTGAGACTTTAAATGTTAGCCGCTTCGCACCAATCAGCTGCAGCGGCACAGAAACGCACGCAGATGTCTGCTGGAAGAGGGAGGGAGGACCACAGCTGGAGGGAGGGAGGGAGGACCACAGCTGGAGGGAGGGGAGGGAGGGGGACCACAGCTGGAGAGGGGGAGGGAGGACCACAGCTGGGAGAGGAGGGAGGGAGGGACCACAGCTGGGGAGGGAGGGGAGGGAGGACCACAGCTGGAGGGAGGGAGGGAGGACCACAGCTGGAGAGGGAGAGGAGGACCACAGCTGGAGGAGGGAGGGAGGACAGCTGGGAGGAGAGGGAGGGAGGGAGGACCACAGCTGGAGAGGGAGGGAGGGAGGAGCGACAGGCTGGAAGGAGGGAGGGAGGACCACAGCCGGAGGGGAGGAGGGAGGACTGGAGGGACTGGAGGAGAGGGAGGAGAGGGAGGACCACAGCTGGAGAGGAGGAGGAGGGAGGACCACAGCTGGAGAGGGAGGGAGGGAGGGAGGGAGGAGCTGGAGGAGGGAGGGAGGAGGGAGGAGCACAGCTGGAGAGGGAGGGAGGGAGGGAGGAGCACAGCTGGAGAGAGGGAGGGAGGGAGGACCACAGCTGGAGGAGAGGAGGGAGGGAGGGAGGACCACAGCTGGAGAGGGAGGGAGGGGAGGAGCACAGCTGGAGAGGGAGGGAGGGAGGAGCAGAGGAGCTGGAGAGGGAGAGGAGAGGAGGGACCACAGCTGGAGAGGGAGGGAGGGAGGACCACAGCTGGAAGGGGAGGAGGGAGGGAGGACCACAGCTGGGAGGGAGGGAGGGAGGGAGGAGGAGCACAGCTGGAGAGGGAGGGAGGGAGGACCACAGCTGGAGAGGAGGGAGGGAGGACCACAGCTGGAGGAGAGGAGGGAGGAGGACCACAGCTGGAGGGGAGGAGGGAGGGAGGACCACATCAATGATTCCCCTCTGCCTTCGTCCTGCGGTTGGTCCTCCTACATGTGACTCCAGCTAAAGGGGAGGGGCTTTCTGTGAGCTTCTCATCAAGTCTGAGCAAACTTCTTTCTGGTTACTGCAGGGCGCGATCAGACCCCAGCCAGCCTTTGCTTTTTCTCTGAAGGTTTGCTGATGCTAATTTAGGGGTAGCATTAGCATCGGTAAACAGCTGGCTAACAGTGAAACTCAGAGAACTGAGAGGGGATGAGTGCGCCCCCTCCTGGCAGAGAGTTCACTCGTTTCCATCTCTGACCGGATGAATCCAGTAAATCCATCAGCTTCGCAGCTTTTACATTTCATGAGGGGATTTAACCACAAGGTAAAAACAAACGAAGCTATCAGTTCGCTGCCAGCTGCCAGCAGGCGTGGTTGGGGCCTCAAACATCTTCCAGTAATGCTAGGTCTGTGTAGAAACTGCCCTCAGCCCCCCACCAGGCGGTGCTCCTCTGCGTACAGCACACAGATAAAGGAGAAAGGATTGGTCACATTATGGATGATCTTCTGGAGGTTCAAAGAGGCCAAAACTAATCCCACCTTAGGACCGCTTCATGTGACATCACTAACAGGACTTCTCCCTTTACTAAAGAGACATATTCTTCCTGTTTCGGCGGCATAATCTTGAACAAAATAGCAGTAAGACAGTAAAACAGCGCTTCTTAAAGACCGAGATAATCCAATAATATTGAAACTAGGGATGCACGATATTGGGATTTTGGCCGATATCCGATATGCCGATATTTTAAAACTCATGTAGCCGATAACTGATATCGATATAGTGATGATAAAGCTGGACAAAAATAAGTAGTCATTGAAATATAGCAGTTTTGTTATCCATTTCTGACACTTTGAAAAATAATATACTCAAATATATTTTCATATGCTGATATCAAATAGATTTTTAAAAACGCTGTATTGTCGATCTATTTTACTTTCAAAATCTGGTGAAATTTCATCGTTCTGTTACAAACTCTCGCGTGATATTTTGCAAATTCTTGTGAGATTTTGTTAGTAAAATACGTAGATACCGAAATACAATATATCAACATATAAAAATATGGCAACATTTGGTGAATTTTCGAGGGATTTCGTAGCATAGCGATGACATATAGCAATATTTCATTAGTAAAAGAGATTGATATGGTGTTTTTTAAATGGCAATATATCAGCATATGAAGATATTGGGATATTTTAATGTATCAATATTTTTTCCTACCGTCTTTAAGTTTTTAAGTGCAAAAAAGAAGTTTTTTAGGAAGAAGAAGAAGTAGTTATTTATTAATTTTTTTAGACTTTAGAAACTCAGAAGCTGTTCAAATATCGGGTTAAATATCGGTGGGGTGGCCGATGTCTGATATTCAGTTTTAAGACTGATAGGGGGCCGATTATATCGTGCATCCCTAATTGATACTGGAGTGAAAAGTCTGAACCAAACAGGAAACCCTGAAAGAAAGCAGCAAAGACAAACTACAGAGTGAGAAAAGTCCCAGCATCATCCTGTCTATTCAGATCAAAGTATTACTAATGATAATACATGGAGTAAACAATCCAAGGTTGGCCCCCAGGGGCCGCTGTCCTGCAGGTTTAAAGCGTTTCCCTTCTTCAGCACAGCTTATTTCTATTGATGGCTGATTAACAGGCTTTAGCTGAACAGAAAACTTTTTTGATGCTTGTACAAGTTTAGTTCTGTTGGAAAGTGGGTCTGATGCGCGGTGGGCGGAGCTCCCCTATCCTTTCTTTGCCTGGAGCAATGGCAGCTATATTAGCTGTGATCAGCGGTAAAAAGTCATTTTATGTGTTTTTAATTGAAATAGTCGTCTGTAAACTTAATCTGTGCAGTCAGATCATCCAGATTACCATCCAGCCTTTAAATATTATTTCCCCGTCGGAGCAGCTCAGACCCCCGTATAATGGCGGTGCGCTGTCACTGGAAATCCCCTTCAACAGCAGCCTTTGGCTCGGTCGCCTTTTTGCCGTTTTCCGCTACTGTTTGCAGCGGCTGGAAGGCGGTTCTCATGTCCGTAATCCAAACTGCAGGCACCAGGATAATAACATCGAAAATGTTTTGTTGGCAGATTTTGACACTTTAAGTTAATTTAGGCATCAATAAACTGTTTGAGAGGAGTGATCATAGCGCTCTGCTTCAGCAGTGCTGCGTCTGACTCCCTGCCAGCTCCCAAACCAGCTTCTCTGATTGGTTGATGTGGCGCATCCAGCAGATAAAGTTCAATGTTTCTAACTCCAGCAGTTGCTGCTTCTGAAGCGCGTCAGATGCTCAGAAGCTCATGAGGCGCTGCTTCTGCTGCTCAGACGCCCTGCAGGATCTTTTACTGCGCCTTGATGCGCTTCAACCGTTGACTTTGCATGGAAACCAGCTGCTTCTGCTGCCTCCTGCTTGTGATCAAAATGTACCTTTAGAATCAGCTGAGCTGAAGCCCAGAAACATTGAAAACCTGTAGAACTGCAGCCCCTGAGGGCCGACTTTGGACAGACCTGATCTAAAGACAAACATCTCAATAAGACTTTCCTTTTCACGGCTGTCATGTTCATTTAAAACCATCCAACATGTTACATCAAAGTAACCAGCAGGAATCCATAAAGTGGAAAGTCGAACAACTAAAGGAGCCATAAACTTTCTGGTAATAACTACTGACGGCAGAATGAAAAGGAGCACAGCTAAGGATTGGTCACAGTAAAGGACGGGCAACCAGGGATAGATCCGTTCATCACGCTAATTAAGGAGAATCGCACAGCGTCCAGAGCGGCGGCTGATCACATTTTATGCATCTAAAGCGGCACAGTTCCTGTTCAACCCACTGCTCCGGTTAAAGGTCTGGCTCCGCTGGATTCAGGCAGCGGGTACGATTCCTCCATATCTGCAGCTGACAGTTCTACCCTAAAGAGGAAGCATTGCTGCGCCTGAGGGGAGCAGCTTTAACTGATCCCCACAAGCATCATTTCATGGGCATTACGCTGCCGTGCGTTATGCATAAGTTAGGCTGTTGTTGGAAGTTCTGGACTCTTTATGAATTTTCTATGTATACGCCCAAAATTGAAAACATACATAGAAAAGTTCAGCTCAACTCTAAATCATGTCACAGACTCTGCATCACACTGATAGCACCAAAACAAAACACTTCATAATTACAATTGAAAAGAAAATGTTCATTTTGCTCCTAAGCTGCTGCTCATTCACCGCGTCTGAAAGCTGTAAAACAACATTTAGTTTTGTATATATCTGTGTATATAAAATGACAATAAAAGTTGTCTAAGTCACGTTCCTGTCCTGTAATAAAGCTAGAGGAAACGCGGTATTTCAGGTAGGGCTGCAACAACATCGATAAAAATCGATAAAATCGACTTTTGTAAAAGCGTTGGCAACGAATTTCATCAGCGATTAGTTGTGTCGTGCTGCGATTAATGAGTCATCCGCCGCCCCGTCATCACTGCCTCTTGACTGCAGAAGAGGAAGAAAAAAAAAATACGGCAGACAGCCCAGTAGCGCGCGGTGGTGCAGTGTTGCCAACTCTTCGAACCCTCCAGCGACTATTTTCAAAAAGTCGACTAGCGGACAAATCTGGCGACTTTTTGCGGTGTCACTGGCGGCTTTTGGAGACTCTTACGTGAAAGCATGTATATGCTACCACTGCCGTGAGGCGCCTCCCCCACCCCAACCGCGCTTTTTCTCGCAGGAGTCCCTCTCCCAGCGCTGCAGTCAGACCCTCAGGATGCTCCAGACTGCAAATGGCTGCGATGCACCCGGGATTGACGGGCAAATTGATCACAATAATTAAAATAGCCTGGCGCTTTAGTAAAGCGAAAAAAGTCGTAGAACAATGCAACTTTTTTAAAAATAAATGAACATGGAACCGGAACCACCATGTTTTGTTTGGTTTTAAAGTAGGGGAAACGTAACGTTAGTTTCTCAGGTAGCTCATCTTGATGCTTTCCTTACCGTGTTAGTAGGTTACAGACAGTTATGGTTAAGGTTGGCTACTTATTTTACTTTTTAATTTCATTTTGAATTAGCTTAAGCAGCGTTTATATTTACTTTATAAATAAATTAACTTTACAAAAAATTATGAGGGCAAGGCTTTTAAAGTTTAAATCTTCTGGCAAAGAGATAAAGAAATACAAAAGAAGATCCTGCAATTTATGGAAGTAAAAGCAGAATAAAATTCAGCAAGATCAGTAATATGTCAATGGAAATTATCTGCCACATTCCCATGCATGCCAAAATATCTGTCTTTGGAGGATGTGTTTTTAGCACCCCTTTGAAAGTCTCTCATTTTTATTCCAAATACAATTTATAATTTGAATCATGCCTATTTTTTATGTCTCTATGGTTCAGGTATTTTCTCAAGTAGCAACTTTAACTGCTATAGTTTTCCTGTCTTAAAAGGCAGAACTGCTTCTAGTCTAAAAAAACTCATTTGTTGAAATGGGAGGCCTATTGTTTGAACCCCTTAGGGGCTTTTAAAAAGGAAAAAATGTCTTTTTATGCTTTTATGAAACAAAGTAGCCTATATTTTTTGTGGATGTACAGCTACATTTCTCATGTAAGTTTAAGTAGTTTTAACACAAACATTTATTGTATTTTCATATTGCACCAGTACAGTTAATGAGCAACACTGCCCACTTTGTGTGTGATTGGTTTGTGTATGTATCTTAGTTCAAAATGTTTATTTTGGAATAAAGAGGTTAATATAAAATATTTTTTGTGACACCGAAAAAAATAATCGTCCGATTCATCGATTTTTAAAATAATCTCTTAGTTGCAGCTCTCCTAGTTTCAGGTTTGAGTAAAGAATAAGAATAACCTCAGCCTTGCAGGGGTTCAGGTTAGGACTTCCTGGGATGTCAGACTCTACCTCCACAGCAAGCTCTGGTATAAATAGAGCTCCAGCAGAACAGGTGATGCAACAGACTTAGTAAATTATAATATTAATCCCTGACCAATGAATGAGTTTAACCCATTAATAAATGGGTCATCTCCAGCGCTGGCTGTTCCAGAACAAATAAACCGATCTAGATTGGTATAAAGAAAGGGCATTTATGTGGAATCCATATTGAGTTAGGCTGGTTAACCACCTTAGGACAAACCATGAAACCTTATATTATAATAACTTATTGTACTGTGACATTTATGGCTAGGCTTAAGTTCACAACACGTCATCTCAAAGCACTTTACAGTTACACTAGATCTTATAGTTAGAAGTTTTCTATCTAAGGAAAACCAGCTGACTGCATCGACTCATTGACTCTTCAGCAATCCCTCACACTAAGCATGCTTGTAGCGACAGTGGAGAGTGAAAACTCCCTTGAACAGGAAAGGTTCCAGAACCACAGGTCGCAGTGAGCGCTATCTGTTGAGTATCTTACCTGGGGTCTGGCTATGACAGTATAGAAAAAAGTCACGCATAGATAAGGAAAGGTAATAAAAGGTTTGCTAAGACTGCTGAGAAAGCAAGTTGGCGTTCAGAAGTTCACCGACTTCCCAGAGATGGAACGAAGTTCGTGGAATACCACACCTTGTGCAGTAACTGTCTGTGAGGAATGCACATGCTATCTTGGCTGTGTAGGTAATACAAAAGGTTTGTTGCAGATTTCCAACATCAGGCATCAAGGGGTTAAAGTTGGAGTATTTGAGCAGAGCATCTCAGTCTACTAAAAAAGTCACTGCCGACATGATGGGGGGTCATGCAACTTATCCCACTACAAACTCCTCCATCTTTATGTACTATTAAAGTCCATTTAACTAAAGCAGTACATGAACATTATCATGACTGTTTATGTTTGGGGTAGTGGTGACATATATTTAGAAATACACTGATATGGAAGTTCAGAGTTAATACATATATACGGTGCAATTATGTTTTTGCCTTTGGTTTGGTCAGTGTGTGATGCAGAGTATGTGGCATGATTTTAGAGTTCTTTCAACAGTTCATCTGGAATTTATTTTTAGTTTTTATATATATAAACAAGTAGAAAATAAATAAATAAAAACACAGTGTCCTCCATGGTGGTTACAGCCATGAATATGGTGTAAATATTTAAATCCTTTTTAAATCTGTTGGGCAAGCAGGCTGGTCAGTGAAGAATGTTGGTATGATTATGTAAATAATAATCAATTTTTTTTGTATATCGATGCGTATCGATCCAAAAGCCTTAGACGATCCGGTGCATCAATAATGATCCGCCAAGAGAATCGAATTCATGTTTTTTTCCCTCCGCTCATTTTTTATCCATTTGCTCCTGGGGCGTAGTAATTCTCTCCTTCCTAAAATTATACTTTCGCGGTGGCGCTAAGAAAAACCTATTTTCCTACGGCGCTTCCTGGATTCGTTCGCTCACGCCTCTATACTCTTACAGCAGTTTGTTGCAGTGAAAGCCTTGATACCGAACATTTTAAATTATGCCTGGCCATTGTGCTGGTCTGTGCTTACACGCCGTGGGTTCTAGATACGCCGCGAGCGGCGAGGAAGTGGGGGCGTAGTTTAGTCCGGACTGACGTGACGAGCGACATGAGGAGGCCCAGAGCCGGAGATCCAGCTGGAAAAGGGTCCCAGCGTTCTCTGCGCACCTCGCTCTTCTAGCAGGTCATAGAAACTTCACGGAAGCGTTGTCCACACCGGGTCATAAAACAAAACAAGCGGCCTCGCCTCCTGTCTGCTGCACTGCTCCGCGTCAGCTACAATCTGGGAGAGGTGCAGCTGGAGCGTCTCTCTCAAGGGGGTGGTGACGCCAACACTCTGAAGCCTTCTTCTTCTTCTTTTTTAATGGCGGTTTGGCAAAGCAACTTATAGGTGCGCATTACCGCCACCTTCCAGAATGGGAGTATGGACCAGACAAACTATTATATTCCCCCTAAAATACCCGCTCTTCTTAGAAAATTAAAAAAAATACTCCCCAGATGACCTTTTGAAACAATTCCTTTATATTATATGTAGTTTATTTTTATTCCTGTCTAACTCTCTACGGCTCAACATGCTCTCTTCCTGAGTATATTTATTACATTCTAAAAATATGTTGGACAGTTTCCTCTCTGGAGCCGAGGTATTGCATTGAACCTCATCAAGCACTGATATTCTGCAGTATTTTTGGATGCAACTTTTCTACTACTGTTATTTGCTGTTGTTTCTAAAGAAAATGCATAATGATATACAGCTTTTCATTGATTTATTTCAAACTTGAAACTTTGTTTTATAACGATAAAAATAATAATAATACAAAAAAAAAAATGTAACCGTTATTAATCGTAATCATGGTGTATTCTTAAGTATCGAAAATAATCGAATTGTTGGGTCAGGAAATCGATACTGAATCGAATCGCAATAATGGGTGCGATTTACACCCCTACAAGTGACACTCTGCTTGCTAGTTTTACCTTTTTAAATATTATTATTATTAATCTATCCAAGTCAAATATAGAATCTGGTTTTAATTTGTGGGGGACAGAGAGAAGTGGAAAAGATCTGCACAGATCAGGATCTGCTCCACAGGTAGGAGGAGCCACTCTATATGCAGTCAGTGTGACATGGAAAAAAATAAAAATTGGATTGGAGATTTAAAATTCAGACACACGCAGTGTGACCCTGGCTTAATGAGAATCAGGCTGTATCAGCCCTTTGACCCACACCTGAGATTCCCTGACTTTGATTGAGCGGAACAGAAACTGTGTTTTAAACTAGGGGTGCACCGATAAATCGGCCGGCCGATTGATCGGCCCCAATTTCCTTAATTTAGGGTGATTGGTGATCGGCCGATATTTACATATGAAACCGATCTATTTACCTCCGCGAGTGTCTTAAAATCAGTTGCTATTCACTATTTTTTCCGATCTTTCGTTGAAGTTTTGTTTTTGAAATGTAAAAAAATCAAAAGACCAATGTTGTAGTCTTAAGTTTGTTTTGTTTAATATTTATTATTTAATTCATTTCTATGTCAAGGCTCTACCTCATGGGCAGTTAAAACAAGTTTATAATGGTTCAAGGGCATGCTTTTCAAGAAAAGATTGTAACATTGAAAGTGAATTGCCATCTTGTAACACAGTGTTGGTTATAGCAAAAAAATAAAATAAAATCGGTATTAACCAAAAAATCGGAATCGGCAGGTCAGACTTTTTAAAGATCGGTGATCGGAAATCGGCCAGAAAACTGCAATCGGTGCACCCCTATTTTAAACACATTTACCTCTTTATTGCCACATAAACATGAAGGATGTGCTGTGAAGATGTAAACCCCACACCGTTAAGAGGGCTCACTAAGGTGAACAAGATGAGAGAGAACGGTTGAAGGGAAAAAAGCAGCATGATCAAACCTATCACTTTCACATACAAAAGTCTGTTGATGTATTATGGACGGGCACCAATGATCTGCAACTAAAACCACCGCCTGACAGGAAGCTGGAATGGCCGACTGTCACTAAATACAGGCTCGACGTGACCCGACTAGCCTGTGGTGAAGAACCAACAGGCCTGATCTGTTCATGGTGGGATAGATGACCGCAAACAGATCCTGGCAGTACGAGTCACTACCTGTCTTTATCTTCAGGCTTTGCTCCAACAAGCTGTGAGAAGCGTATTAACACAAAGGTTGGGTTTTTGGCAGCTTCAGAAAAACTCTGAATGACTCATCTTTTACGACTCTCCCCAAACCCTGTAAGCCTTCCTCAGAGTCAGATCAGGTGGAGCGGCAGGATCTGGCCTGATGTTTACAGCTTTTATAGATGGAAAACCCTCATTTCAACTGCTCACCATTAATTCCCGTTAGGACAGGCTAATTTTTAGTGGTAGGAGTAAGAAACCACAAACTTTACAGTTTAGAATCCACTGATGCAGAGTCTCTCTTCTGATTCCCAGACTGCAGCTGCTAATCCTTCTATCTGATGAAACATTCATCAAAACATCTGTTCCCCACAGCAACAAACCTGACTGAAGGACAGGGAGACACTAAAGGGCTGGTTATCCGGCAGCAGTGTGTCGCAGTGAGCTTGATGCAGATAATTTTGATTTATGCTCAATATTTCCACGCCACAACGCAAGAGGGACAATCCCAAATCAGCTATGGGTCTAGATACGGCTGAGGCGGTGAGGAAGTGAGGGCCAAGTTTGTAGCGACAAATGTAGGGACATGAGATGAAAAAGAGCGGGGATCCAGGTGGAAAAAGGCTCCTAGCGTTCTCACGCACCTCGCTCTTCCAGCTGGTCCATCTTTACAGTCTTTCCACAATCATACAAACAAAACAAGCTTCTGAAAGGAACCAAACAGGAAATACATGTATAGTGTAGAGTGGATGTAGATTGATCTACAATTTCAGAAGCGCGTGCAACCAGTGTTCAAGGTACATGAAGAAGAGTATTCCACGCTAACTGCAGCAGCTTGTATCTACCCGGTTTCTGGACAGTATAACAAAGCCTGTAAAGAATATAATACCTCAAAGAGATTTGTCGACTATCCCCATGATTGACAGGATGAGGCCTCCGGAGTTCTCGACTAGGCTTTCAGCTGGCGACAGTCACCATGGAGGCTCGAGTGTTCATAAAGACATTTTCGTCAATACCTCTCCATAATGCGCCGCTCATCGGTTTCAGTACTGTGAGGCCATTTTACGAATGCTTTGTTACATTCATAATAGTATAGAGATTGCCTGAAAGCGCCGCATTTGTTTCGAGGAACAGAAAGGTGCAGACCAAAACCAGATGAAAAGTGGGCAAGATTCAGCTCGGTAAAGAACTCATGCCTTTCCTCAACACCGAAGTCCTCGCGTAGACATTTTTCCTTCGCTGTTTCTTTGCACAGGTAAATGTGCTGTTTCTTCTCCGCTTGTATTACGGCAGAGCGACGGTGAATGCTGCATCTTTCATCTGGTTTGGTCTGCCACAGTACTGTCCGTGGTGTTGTGAACGCGGCTTTAGGAAAATCCTATACACAACTATTTGGTGCTCTAAAAACATTCTAAATGACTTCGCTTTCAGTAAATGGGATGCACTACCCTCACAGCAGCACTTGGCAACGATACAGTTGGCCGAAAGCAGTATGTGAGTGAATAGGTTTGACACCGCTTGTTTGGACTTTCTATGACCTTCTGCCCTCGGCTTCTATAGACCTCCTGGCAGTGACATTTGAATGTCAAAGCAGACAAGCAAGAAGCCTCCCAGATGCTCCAGATGCATTTGAGATATCAAAAAAGTACTCCAGAGTGTTGTTCAGCATGGTGAAAGTGTAGAAAATGAAGGCTAATCATGTGTTTTGGGTGTACTATTCCTCTTTAAGTCTGAGTGAACTAAGCGTTCTGCTGTCTCACTGTATGGTGTGGGGGCTGTGCCAGAGACTGGAAGAAGGTGAGGAGACTAGTGAGAACTGCAGAGAGGATAATAAGTGATCCGCTTCCCTCCATAAAAGACATTGCATACCAGCACTGCATGTCCCAAGCCCGTAACATTGTCAGTGACCCCTCACACCCCCACCATGGACTGGTGACTATTACCCCATTTACACTACCCTTGAAAAGCGTGCTGAGACCGGTCTGAGCTCAGTAACTGAGATAACTTATGGTGTGTAAATGGAAAGCAAACTGAACCGAGCTAGAAACAACTGGACTGAGCTAACTGCAGACCAGTTCCAGAGGTGGAGCTTGGCTACCCGGTTTTTCCCTGGCTCTCCGGTTCTCTGATAACAAAGCTCTGCGCTGGGCGAGCAGAACGCGAAGCTATCTCCGTCTGGCTGCACATCGCCCAATTCACACTCCATTCCAGTAGTTGGCGATAATGCTCCTCCGAGAAGCTGCTTGCCAACCAACACAAAATAGAAGAAGAAGAACTATAAACAACAATCGAAATTCGACTTTCTCAAGTAAATCCACAAAAGGTTGCCGTCTTCGCCTGACCCTCCGCCAAACTCCGAAGTACAGCAGTAATAATGAAGCATAACTTTCTGAATGTGGCCGCGCCGCCATTTTGATTTGCTTGATTCTCCTTCTTTCGTCTTCTTCTTCTTCTTGTGTTTTATGGCGGTTGGCAAACAACTTTTGCTGCATTACCGCCACCAACTGCTTGATTTCCTCCTTCAATACTGGCTGTAATACTGAGATGTCGCGTCACTAGGAAGTACGAGAACCGAGATATTGTGATGTGTGCGATTGGGTCGCCAGAACAGAGCTTCGGCCTGGTTAACTGATCCGAAGCTTCGGACCGGTCTCGGCATGGATCGCTTTTTCAAGGGTAGTGTAAATAGCCGGGTATTTGAGTCAATGAGTCGATGCAATCAACTGGTTTTCCTTAGATAGAAAACTTTGAATCGATTTGACTGGATGATCTGGTGAACTGGAAAGTTCCTGAAGATGACAAAAACAGGAAAATAAAAAGCTGAATGTTGAAAAACATCTAAATCATGTCAGTCTGCATCACACCAACCGTATCAATACCTTTTTTTGCAACATGTTTTTTTATCGCAATGTTTATTTATCACTGCTGCACTTTTAAGAAAAGGAAATGTCATAAGAGCTGTGTACAACACGAAATTTCGTTTTGTACAAAGTTTGTCCAAGCCTGAAGAAAACAGACATGTTAACAACATTTTACAGTCTCCCTGAAAACCACATCTAAACCCGAACCTGCAGAACAGGAAGGGAAACACTTCAAACGTTACCAGTTTGCCTTCAGGTCATATCCAATCCCAGTGCTTCCGGACCGCTAAGGTGGACGTAAAGCAACCAGCTTGAATCGAAATGGATGACTGGTGCTCTACTGAAAGAGCAGACTCATTCCTTCTCATCACAAGAGGAACCTGCGGTGATGAGGCTCTGATTACACAAGCAGACTCTACATCCGTCCATGTGGCTCTGAATGTTTATGTTGCCACTGCTCTTTTGTCCTCTAAAGGTCGATTATTCACAGTGGCACCCTTCAACTCAATCTAATTCTTGTCTTGACGTCCCAATGTGGATGACAATTTGCAACTATGGATATCAAGGGTTTAATATCATTTTTGCATTTTAATAACAGAACCAATAGTATTCAAATATGAAATGTAACAAGATGAGAGGAAGATTAGTGTGAGGTTGAATATAGAGCTCAATTAAGCAAGAAGCCCAGTTAAGTTTCTCAATTGGGCAACATTTAGATCATCAGTTTTAATGAGTGTCAGAAAGTCCAGTTTTTGCCATAAACTTTAACTCTAAGTTAATTATTATTTTCTACACTCAATTACTTATGTACTGTTTGCTCTTCTGTTGTTTATTTGTTCATTTTAATTATCTATATCTTTTTAACTTGCCTTGTATGATCAAAGTGAGACTGCATTAGCCCTACATAGTCCAGCACTTTTAGACTATTTTAGATTGTCATTTTTCTACAAAAACCATGAAAAAATGCCACAAGGAAACTAAAATCATGTCGCTCACCCCTTTGCTCGCGCACACTGAAACCACGGTGCGGTTACATCAGCCGGCGGAGTCCGCAACTCCCACATTACCCCTCTCACACGCGGCTCCCGCAGCAGGTCACGGAGATTTTAACTCCGCGAGAACAGAAGTTCACTTGAGGTTCGCGTAACTTCCCACTTGGCGATAACACGGCCCAAAGAAGGATATTTCTGCGAGAAAGCTTTGTTGCGGGAGGCGCTCTCCGCGCGCCATAATGGATAGCTTTCTTTGCTGAATTTTCTGCAAGCGCCGAGGTGTCTCTCCGGTGACAACTTCCAGCCGCAGCGAAGCTCAGCGACGGTGAGAGAGGTTTACGTCTTTTTAGCGGCTTGAGTCACTGCGCGGCGGCACCACTTGCCACACAAACGTAAGACCGCCCAGTGTTCGGTGTGAGCCTGGGGTCACTTACACATACAACATACTAGTCAGTGAAGCTCATCGAACCCACAAGCAGGGTTCCTACAGCATAAAGGCAAGTTACATTCAAGACTTTTTAAGACTTTTTAATGCCACTTGAAATAAAAAATTTAAGACCAAATTCTGCCAAGAAAACAAAGAAAAAACCTGGCTTGCAGACAACTTAACCAAAGGTTTTACTTTAACATAAACCACTGCACTAATGTTTCACATTTTGAAAGCTTCCCATACAGGAAGAAGCTAAAAACACACAAATGACAGATTTTTAACAATGATTTATTTGAACAAAACTGAGAATGCACGGCTGTTTCGGTAACTCAATTTTGACGCTTTTGTGTTTCGAGGGCTTGAGAAAATGACTTCTTTGCATAAATCCACTGGGCAGCCTCATGTATGTTCCCTGGTTTTTAGCCATGGAGAAAAGCTCTGGCTGAGACATTTTGGTTACATTTACACTTCGTCAAGTATTTTCTTCAGACAAAAGTTAACGAAGATTGCATCTCCAAATGTCCGACTGTAATATTCAGGCTTTTATTGGTTCCGCTTATCGACGGAACTAATAATGGAGGAGTCATATTTTAATTAAAAAAGGTAAATTTTTAACGCTTTTATTTAGGATTACAAAAATAAATGCGTGAGTAATAAAAATAATCCCATTTATGATGTTTTAAAAAATAAGACCTACTTAAAGACTGATTTAAGACATTTTAATACCAGTTAAGGCCTTAGCTTTATTTTTGAGGAACTAATGCCTTTAAGACTTTTAAGGACCTGAAGGAACCCCATCATAGTTGGAAGAAAAGAGACTGGATTTAATTCAACTTTTAAGGCTCTCAGAATAAACTAAATATTTCGACGGAGATGAGAAATCTGCTTCCTGGTCTGTTGAAGAACCAATAGTTTGCATCCAATCATTTCATTAAATGTTCTTGGTTTGGGAGAATTAATAAGAATTATGCTGTAATTTGTAGTTACCGATCCATTGGTACAATATTTTATTTTGATAAACTGGATCTTCTCACCGTTCCTTTTCCTGTTTGATGTGATTAGATTGTGGATCTCGACCTGGCGTGACCGGACCAAATAAAATACCTCGGCTCCGTATCTTGATGGTGAAGGACAGAGAAGACGTACGTAGACGGGGACGTTCGAAAGGGGTAAAGGTGAATGTGGAACAGCTATGATTGATTAAAATGACAGACGGGTACTCCGCATGACGTACGTGAGCGGAGCAGGGCGGAGCGCTGACGGAGGATGCGGAATCCGGGGGTTAGAATCCAACCGTCTGCATATCTTGCAGAGAATCATTCCAGCAGATGACTTCAACAAATACAGGCTAATAAGATGGATTTAGCTCTAAATCCTTATTGGGTGTGACATTTATTGGATGTATCCGGCCAGGGGAGACAGCGGTCCGATTTAGCAGCTGAATATGAAGCAGGGATGCTGCAGATCATAGTCAGGCCCTCAGTGTTTACTCTCTAATGCTGCATCACATACGAGCTGCCATTGGTGGGTCACACGTGATCAAAGAGTCTCTGGAGAGAGGAAACTGAGTGCAACCTCTGGTTTTGGGATCAAATGTCTTCATTGTCACCCAAAACAAAGACCTGGGATTACCTGAAGCTGCAGCTTTTCGATGCACCCCATTTTTAGCATACCTGAATGAAATGAGTGGCTCATTAGCTGGCCTCTGCTGAGCTAAATGAGCAGAACGAGCCTTTAGATTCAGACGTCTGAAACAAGGATGCATCTAATAGTTACAGGATGGTGGCTTTTCAGGATTGGATTAGATCACCCCTGACCTACAGAAAACCAGAGTGCAGCCATTTAACACAGAGGATGGAGTTGCTTACAGGAGGTGGGAACTCATCAGAACCCACTCCCATTCTGATAGGAGGCGTCTCTAAACCTCTACATATTTCTCAGGTCCAATTAAAGCAGTCAGGGTGCTGCTGTGTGTTTATCCCAGGAGAGGAAGGGATGACGTTCCCCCAAACGTTATAAATAGCCGATTATCACACAAAGACACAGTCGCTATGTCAGAGCGTGCATGCTGCAGAGCAGGGTGATCCTGACGCCATCTCTACCTGTTCAACCAGTCCTTAAATCAAACAAACTACTGATTCTACACAAAAGATTTCAGTTCTCAATCTGTGGCTTTTTTTCTCTTACAGGAACGACACAGAAATGTCAGACAGATCCAAGGAAACAAACACACTTCCGCAGATCAGGACTGAACAGGGACTTAGGCTAATGATTGTTACAGGAGCCAAAATACTTTAAGACTCTTATGAAGCTGAGGAGAAAATAGAATAAGGTTCAGCTTGACTACAATTTACCAAAGCTGTAGCCCTACTAAATAGATTAGTCAGATCAGCACAGCAACAAATGTAGATTTTAATCTAAACTAAACGTTAAAAGTGTCACACTTCTTCCAAGTTACTCAGTTTCATCAAACCAGTTAAACCAGCAGGATTCCAGACCCCAAACACTTCCATGTTTCAACTCGAAAACTATTTTAAAGCCCTCCCTCCATATTTTTACTTTTTATTTTCTTAAATTGTTTGTTTTTTACCGTAACTAAAGTTATCAGCAACTTAAAACTTCATACCAGCCTTAATCAATTAGGATCTTAAAACCTCTTAACAGCCACCTAATTTTAAGCGATCCTCGCCTTTTTCCATATCCAAATGTAAAAGCAAATAACTAAGGGACTGTAAGCCCAAATGACATGTTTGATACCTCATTTGAAAGGTAACACCTTCTAGTCTCTGAAAATATAAATAAAAACTGTGTCACTAAAACGCAGCCTAAACTGCATCAGTTCAAACATGGTGCAAAGTTGGGTTTTTTTCTTCTGGAAAATAATAGGTCTTTTTTGAAAAGCAGTAACAAAGACATGCTAGGAATAATCATTAGGGGTGTAAATAATAATCGCTTTTGTATCGGGATGCATCGATCCAAAAGCCGACGCATCCGATGCATCGCACACGCCCACAAGAGAATCGATTCATGTTTTTTTTCCTCCGGTCTATTTTTATCCATTTGCTCCTGGACGTAATTCTCCTCCCGTGCTGCGGTAGGCGCTCAACATATTTTTGCCCTCCTACCTTGCCTCCTGGTTATACTCTTACAGCAGTGTGTTGCAGTGCAAGCTTGATGCAGACATTTTTAAATTATACTCAGTATTGAAGCGCGGGTCTGCTACACGCTGTGGGTCTAGATACGCCTAGGCGGGCGCAGGAAGTGGGGACGAAGTTTAGTCCCGACGACGGAGGGACATGAGGGACAAAAAGAGCGGAGATTCAGGCTGGAAAAGGGTCCCAGCGTTTCACGCACGCTCGCTCTTCTAGCTGGTCAAACTTCACGAAGTTGTTTTCCGCATTTCGGTCTTAAAACAAAACAAGCCGCCTCCTGTCTGCGGCGCGCCGCTCTGCCGTCAGCTACAATCTGGGAGAGGAGCAGCGGAGCTGCCTGTGGAGGGGGACGCCGACACTCTGGAGCCGAGGTATTGCATTGCACCCAGTGCACTGATTATGTGCAGTATTTTTTGATGCAACTTTTCTACTTCTCTTATTTGCTGTTATTTCTAAAGAAAATGCATAACGATATTACAGCTTTCATTGATTTATTTCAAACTTGAAACTTTGTTTAGCCTGTAAGGTGTAAAAAAAAAAATAATTGAAAAATTAATCACCGATTAATCGAATCGAGGTGTATTCTTGAGTATCGGAAAATAATCGAATCGTTGTGTCAGGAAATCGATACTGAATCCAATCGCCATCATGGATGTGATTTACACCCCTAATAGTCATGTGTTAGTATTTTACATTTATGCTGCATTATGTCAACAACTGCAGAAACTTTCAGACTTCTAGGTATAACAGTTCTAGAGATATGGGTTTTCACTTCTGGAGTCATCAGCGTCTCCAAACCTCTCTGCTAAATTACTCTAAATTGTGCTTATTACTTTAGAATACAATTTTACCATCCCAGAAAAAAAAAAAAAAATCACATTGAAGCATTTTGATGGCAACAAGATATTTTTGAAGGAAATATTTGTTCATTTTTCTGACTGGTCCAATTGGACGCCTTGCGGTTCCTCCTGGCGTCAAATCTCAAAAAGGGGCAAGTGGACAATTTTGTTTTGTAGGCTGGAAGGTGAAAACAAACATTCCCAACATTATGTGGATTTGTTTGTGGAAATAAGAGTAATTAAACAAGACAGTAAGCATTAGTGATGCACGATATTGGGATTTTGGTCGATATCCGATATGCCGCATATTTTAAAAACTCATGTAGCCGATAACAGATATCGATACCGATGTTAAAGCTGGACAAAAATAAGTAGTCATTGAAAATAGCAGCTCTTGTTATCCATTTCTGACACTTTTGAAAATAATATACTCAAATATATTTTTCATATGCTGATTTTTAAAAACGCCGTATCGATCTATTTTACTTTCAAAATCTGGTGAAATTTCATCGTTTGTTACAAACTCGTGATATTTTGCAAATTTTAGTGAGATTTTGTTAGTAAAATAGATCGATACCGCTGGCCAATATATCAACATATAAAATATGGCAACATTTGGTGAATTTTCGGGGATTTCGTAGCATAACGATGACATATAGCAATATTTCATTAGTAAAAAGAGATTGATATGGTGTTTTTTAAATGGCAATATATCAGCATATGAAGATATTGGGATATTTAATGGATCAATATTTTTCCCTCGCCTTTAGAAGTTTTAAGTCTGTAAAGAAGTTTTTGAGGAAGAAGAAGAAGTAGTATTTATTTTCTTTTTTCTTTTTTTTAGGACTTTTAGAAACTCAGAAGCTGATCAAATATCGGGTTAAATATTGGTGGGGTGGGCCGATGTCCGATATTCAGTTTTAAGGCCGATACCGAGGGGCCGTCATTATATCGCGGCATCCCTAGTGTAAGCATTGGTGACTTTGTGGCGATTTTCTCATCATGTGGAACGTTTATATTATGAATATGCTGTATTGCTTTGATCTTTGAACCCTTAAGGACGAATGGAGCATAAACTATTGAAGACTGGATTGATAATACGGCTTCAAAGCTACGATGTCCCAGCTCCTATGATTTCCCATGCTGCTATATCTGTTAATTGTGCTAATTGTGTCCAAAACATGAAGTTGGTGGCTGAGTTGTGGAGCCTTCAAACGATGTCTAACCTGTCTATATTAGTAAAAGTTTAATCGCTGTTATTTTAAAGCGTACTACTGTGTTTAATGTAAAAACACACAACGTGCCGGTGATCAGGTGGAAGTAATGAGGTTTTAAGCTGCAGTTTCTATGCTTAGAGGGCAGCTCTGGTCTGCAGGGATTAATCTAAACCCATCTGTGTCAGGATTGTTAAAGTGGAGTGTAATTAGAAAACAGAACAACAATTGGATCCTTCATAAAACACCTTTCCTGGTTCGCTTAGATTAGGGTCTGCAACCTTTCATATCCAAAGAGCTGCCCCCCTACCCCCCTCATTCAAATACAAATCCTAACTTTTTCAATATAACAACCTTTTTTTTAATCTTGTATAGAAAATATGTTGCCATCTTAAACAATCAATAATTCAGTTTTTTTTTAGCTTCTAATATATTAAAACATAATTTCCAAGCTAATTCAAGGAAAAATGTCTCTTAAAACATATTTCTGGTTCTTTTAATCTCAATCTTTCCATCTTATAAAAAAACACTAAAGCTTTTAAAACTGGTAGTTAAAACTTATAGTACATTATTTAGCTCTTTATATACATTTTAGCCACTATTAAGAACCGCTGTAGAGATTCATTATGCTTAGCCTCTGCAACCGTCGTAGCACACCTCAAAAAAAATCCTGACTGCGCATGGACGGTCGCAAACCTTAAGCGGAAGTATGCAGACAAAAAAACAGCTGTGATTGTTCAGATGTCTGTTTGGTCGTCCATCTCGATTCGGTGCCGAGGCGCGCCATTTTTAAAAACTGAGGAACACCTACAATGGGCGACGAGTACGACGAAAAGTTTATCGAGGAGGTTCACTCAATTAACAGAACCTGTACGAGGTCTAGCAGCTCTAGATCCATCTCCATGACATCTTCCAGACGTGTCATTGTTGTTTTGGATGATAAACACTCCCGCCAGCACTGTCAAAGTTCTCGTGACCATCTGCCGAAGTTTTCGCGAGTTCTCGAATACCCTTCTGCTTGCGCTTTGGCAGGAAACTGCTGTGCGTCCCTACAAATTCCAGACCGACAGTGCAGAAGCATAACAGCAAAACTGGTTGGGGACAAGACCCAAGCGACATTTGATGTGTGCGGTTGCAAAAGTCTAATCTGCCCTTAAAGGAATAGTACACTCAAAACATAATAGCCTTCATTTTTTCTACTCACCCCCATGCCGAACAACACTGGAGCCTTTTTTTGATATCTCAAAGCATCTGGAGCTGAAAGACATGTCTGCGGACATTCAAATGCTGAGGTCTATTACCCTGCGCAGAAAGATCCATAAAAGTCCGCAAAAAAACGGTCAATATTCCTCCATACTGCTCGCCCTAATGTAATTCCAAGTGTCCTGAGTGGGTAGCCCATAACTTACCTGAACTAAGTCATTTGTAGAATGTGTTTTTAGAGCATAAACAGTAGTATATAGATTTCCTGAAAGCGCTGCTCACGCGCGTCTACGGAAACCGCGTGCAGACCAAACCAGACCTAAAGTGCGCAGATTCAGCTCAGCAAAGAACTCATGCTCTTCCTCAACACCGAAGTCCTCAGACATTTTTTCTTCGTTGTTTCTTTCTTTGCACAGGTAAACAGCACATTTCTTCTTCTATCGCCAGATTATCGGTGGTAGAGCAGACGCCGAATGCGACTTCATCTGGTTTGGTCTGCCGGTTTCGTGAGACTCGCGTGAACGCTACGCTTAGGAAATCCTATACACTACTGTTTATGCTCTAAAAACATTCCTAAATGACTTCAAAGCTTCTTAGTAAATTCCTTGACGCTACCCACTCAGGACACTTGGAATACATTGACGAAAGTGCGTATGGAGGAATATTGACACGTTTTGTGTAGACTTTATGGATCTTTCTGCCTCAGGCGCTTATAGACCTCACTATTTGAATGTCAGCATGACAGCAAGAAGCCTCCCAGATCTCCAGATGCATTTGAGATATCAAAAAAGTACCCCAGAGTGTTGTTCAGCATGGGGGTGAGTAGAAAAATGAAGGCTAATCATGTTTTGGGTGTACTATTCCTTTAAGAAGCTGAATCTTCTGTTAAATTCAAACATGGCTGCAGTTCGACTGAAGCACAGCTGGTTATGGAGCGATGGGAGCTCATCTCAGATCAGAAAACTGTAGAAATCATGCGAAACTTTGGCTCTAGAGAGTTCAGCTAACCATGGGAAGCAGTGGGGATCCTGAGTTTACATGTCAAAGCAGCAAAAAAGAAAAACAATAAGAGGTTCCTCATGTCACCCGATCACTTCATTTGAACTGAACAATCAGTTCTGTTAGACATGGGGGTATTGTGCTGGGATGGTGCGTCTCTTACCTTCCCCGCCTTGTGGTCGAACCAAACCAGAGCATGGTTCCTGGACAGCACCTTGCAGTCAAAGGTGGCATTGTTCTGTGCCGGTCGGCACCGAGCCACAGACCTCCCGATCTTGACGGGCTCTTCCAGGTACACATGGCGCTCCTGGAATGGGTGCGAGTTGGGTCGGCAGGTGAACACAGCCAGTGCTGACGGCATTGATTTTGGCTTGAGTGTGTTACTCCAACCGGACACAATGGAGAGGTTGTCTTGATCCAGATTGGCAGGGTTCTGGTGCATTCCCTAGATAAAAAATCTCAAATATCTGCAGCCTGTATGCAGGGCAGATCAACAAGTTCTCTAATCTTTTAGGCACTAACTGATAAGCATTGTCCACTGTCCGATCTGAAGACTTTGACTCAACTATGCGGTCATGTGTTGGAGAAGCATAAAAAAACAAAGTTAACAGGTAGAAAAACACAAGACATTCCTTTTAAAGACTCCCACTAAAGCTACATAGCGACGCTTTAAGCTGACAGCAGACCAAGGGGCCATGTGTCAAGACAAACTTGACCGCTTACAGCGTTGACAACCTGGCAAACAGCCCCTCACGTCCATCAAACTGTTCAAGCTCCGGGGCTGGCTGCTAGAACCCGGCTGATGCCAGAACCGGCCCAAAGAAATCACCCAACCCGCTTGTTCCCTGCTGTCATTGACTACTGCGCCTTTTTGACCCGTGATGAGCTCACCTGGAGCAGGCCAACAGAACCCCCCCTCCCCAGGGATAACCCTGAAGTCTCACCTGCAGCCTGTCGGTGTGAGCTGCTCATCAGAACCTGGGTCACCTTGTTATCCTCACTTAGGGAGCCTTAGATTAGCACCTAACGTCGGTTCTCCACTCCCTCCAGAAAGCGCTAAAGACACCCAGTAAAGCCAGACAGCCAGGACCCCCCGTGGGTCAATTAAAGCAGCTCGGTGTCCATTCACAGGATATCGGCCACTTGAAACTCTCCGCAGACAGGGGCAGCAGGTCGGCCTGTTCAACTGGAATGCCAATCTCCAAACTATCGGCCAACCGGCTAGGCTACGCTAGGCTAGGCTAATGAGAACTAACAAAGTTATCCTTCAGCTCCTCCGATGTTTTCTCCCGGCCCTTCTCAGCAAGTTGTCTTCCCGCGTGGAGGCGATGTGCCATACCTGTCTGCAGCAGCAAGGAAGGCCAACGAGACAAGGCGTCATTGGCTACAAAACGAGCCCCGAACCACGGTTAGCTAGCTAGCTAGCTTCTAGTCGCTGCTACCTGACAGCGAGAGCGGAAAAATCTGGGGAGTTTCTTCTTCACTGCGGCTCCTCATGCATCACACTGGGGTTGGGTTTCAGGGAAACCAGCGGGCTGTTGTTGACTGAACAGGTCCCAGCCGAGTCTTCCGGGATGGGTCAGGGTTAAAGCTGCTGGTCTCCAGCGGTTCTCTGGAAAATATCTAGAAGAAGTTGTCTTCCTCCGCAAGTCCGAGCCGCCGCCATACTGGAAGTACAGGCGTGGTGCGTTCACGGCCCCGTAGGATTAACCCAACTCTGGTTAGGACATCCATCTGAAAGACAGACTGATTGATTGATTTTTATTTTTTGGACATGTTCAGTTTTTGCTCTTTTCAGCAGTCCAGCTGATGTTTCTTGTGATGCCACTCTGATTGTGCTCCAGTATTGAGGACCAACTCTGCCATATTTAAAAATAAATACAGAAATAAATAAATGTTTAGTTACCGAAGAAAGATTAGGGCCACTGAAAAAAAAAAAAAAAAGTAAACTAATTTTTTATTTTATTTCAGTTTAACATGGGAGAAAAGTCAGAATTTTGGACTTTAATGTCAGAATTCTGACTTTCTTCTCAGAATTCTGATTTTTTCTCAGAATTCTGAGATTAAAAGTCAGAATTTCTGACTTTTTCTCAGAATTCTGACTTTTCTCAGAATTCTGACTTTTAACTCTCAGAATTCTGACTTTTTTTTCTCAGAATTCTGACTTTAATCTCAGAATTCTGACTCTTTTCTCAGAATTCTGAGATTAAAATCAGAATTCTGTGAAGATTAAAGTTCAGAATTCTGAATTAAAGACAAAATTCTGACTTTTTCTCAGAATTCTGACCTTAATCTCAGAATTTCATTCTTTTCCTCAGAATTCTGATCTCTTAATCTCAGAATTCTGACTTTTTCTCAGAATTCTGAGACTAAAAGTCAGAATTCACCTGAGTTTAAAGCCAAAAATCTGAGATTAAAGACAGAATTCTGACTTTTTCTCAGAATTTCGGATTCTATCTCTTAACTTCAGACTTTGATCTTCAGAATTCTGACTTTCTCAGAATTTGAGATTAAATCTCAGAATTTGAGATTTTTCTCAGAATCTCTGACCTTAACTTCTAGGCAGAATTCTTTTTTCTCAGAATTCTGACTTTCCAATCTCAGAATTCCTTGACTTTTTCTCTCAGAATTCCTGACTTTAATCTCAGAATTCTGACTTTTTGCCTCAGAATTCTGACATTTAATCTCAGAATTCTGACTTTTTCTCAGAATTCTGACTTTTTTCTCAGAATTCTGACTTTTTATTGTCAGAATTCCTGACTTAATCTCAGAATTCTGACTTTAATCTCAGAATTCTGATTTTTTTCTCTCAGAATTCTGACTTTTTTCCTCAGAATTCTGACTTTTTATTGTCAGAATTCTGACTTTAACTCAGAATTCTGACTTTTTTTCCCATGTTAAACTGAAATAAAATTTTAAAATTAGTTTACTTTTTTTTCAGTGGCCCTAATCCTCTTCTCGTATTTAGTAAATAAATAAGCATACAATTAATTGCCCCAAAAAATACAATAAACTAATAAATGTAGGTATAAATTAAATTAATGGTACGATTGAGGACATTAAATGTCTTATATATCTCTTTTAATTAGCTTCTTTATTTATTCGCCTTTGTAATAATTACTTTATTTATTTATTATCCCTTATTTTCTTTTAACTTAATTTATTTATTACTTATTTTTTTTAAGTATTTATGTATGTGCATCATATAATATTTTTGTCTGGTTTATTCATCCTTTGTATTTTTTTACACTCTTTATTTCTACAACACTATTTATTTCTGCCTGTCGTTTTTACATCTCTATGCATTTCTGCCTCCTTATGTAAATGAGGAGGGGTGTGTCTTAAAGGGTCAAACTTTAAAACTTCAAAAATTATTGCAACCGCAAAGAGGCAACACAAATAGTTAAAGGGAATAAAGTCACATGTTAAAATAAAATGATTATATATATATCTATATATATATATATATATATATAGATATATATATATAGATATATATATATAACATATCTGGTAAAACAAAAAGAAATTATTATGAAAAATCAGCAAAAGTTTGACTAAAGACTTGCTGGTTTTGGGGCCTGGAGGAAAACACCTGACTATCAAGCGGTATTTAATGAGAGCATTTTGTTTTTTTTCTACTGCAACACTTACCGCAATAACATGCTTTAAATAACAACGGGTAACATGTCCTTTAGGCCATAAGGAGAACAGCATAAAGGAGAATGGAGCAACCGTGTAAAACCGCGTTGGACCTCCTTGCTTGTTCTTCGTCAAGAGGTAGAAAAGCTCCTGGTCTCAGCAGCTCTGAGCAGCCCTCCTGCAGGGCAACCAGAAGGACCAGCTGTCACTATGCCAACAGCCAGGCTCTTTGAGATCTGCCAGCTTCTTACTGGGTTTTATCCTCTTAGAACTCAGCTGGACATCACTCAGCCTCTGTTTACTTACAAAGACAAAGAATAAAGAAAAAAAAGAAGACACAATTATGGTCTGGATAAATAATTAACCTACTGGATGAGTAAACTATATAGAAAATATGGTAAGAGGAAAAAAGAAGAGAAAATGTAGAAGTGGAAAGAGCTGCTAATTGAATTTCTTTCATGTTTTATTTTTATCCTTTTCTTGAATAACAGGAAATTACAGTAGGAAGAGTTTATCAAAAATGAGTTGATAGATCAATGCTATTTTTAAATTGATATTACAGGATGTTTTCATGCTTGTTAATAGATCAAGAGAAATAAAAATGGATCAACTTCAACTATCTACTGATGAAGATGACGTGAAAGGGTTTAAAGATGCACAATAAGTCTGCATTCATCTTAACAAACAATGATCTCTTTAAAATGAATTTCTTTTAGACATTTTTTATTGTTTTTGTTTAGAGTTGCATGAATCATTATAGCAGAGAAGATAGAGGAGAGCAGGAGGCGGGGTTACCAACCTACTTGCTCGGGAGAACAGAGTTCGCTGCTTTTAGATGTTGTCAACAAAGTCTCCAATAGCAGAAAAAAATCGCTAGATTTGGCGCTAGGTGCCTAGAAATAAAATTTCTACAGAGTTCCGAAAAGTCGCATAATATAGCTGACAAAAGCACTAAGGGCCGGATTTATCAAGATCCAATTTTGCGCGGCAGTAATTTGGCGCCAAAACCGGAATTTTGCGCCGCAGGGGCTGAACCATGGAAGTTGGAGTAGCTTTTTGATATGCCAATGAGCTGGAGATCTGGGAGGCTTCTGTTGTCTGCTGACATTCAAATAATGGAGGTCATGCGGCAGAAACCATTAAAGTCCACGCAGCCATTATTCCTCCACTGCCGTCCAATGGTATTCCCAGTGTCCTGAGTGGGTAGCATCCTGAGTATTTACCAAAGTAAGTCATTTAGAATGTTTTTAGAGCATAAACAGTAGTGTATAGATTTTCTAAAAGCGCGTTCATTGTTTCGCCACGGAAACCGCTGCAGACCAAAACCAGATGAAAGTGCGCGTTCATTCAGCTCGGCAAAGAACTCATGCTCTTCCTCAACACTGAAGTCCTCGTGACATTTTTCTTTTGTTGTTTCTTTCTTTGCACAGGTAAACCGCATTATTTCTTCTTCTAACGCTTGCATTATCGGCAGAGCAGACGCTGAATGCGCACACTCATCTGGTTTGGTCTGCCGCGGTTTCCTCGTGAGACTCGTAACGCCGCTTTTAGGAAATCCTATACACTACTGTTTATGCTCTAAAAACATTCTAAATGACTTCGCTTCGAAGTAAAATTATGGATGCTACCCACTCAGGCAACTTGGAATACATTGGCTCCAGCAGTATGGAGGAATATTGACACGTTTTTGTGGACTTTATGGACCTTTCTGTCTCGGGCGGCCATAGACCTCCATTATTTGAATGTCAGCAGACAGCAAGAAGCCTCCCAGATCTCCAGATGCATTTGAGATATCAAAAAAAGTACTCCAGGGTGTTGTTCAGCATGGGGTGAGTAGAAAATGATGGCTAATCATGTTTTGGGTGTACTATTCCTTTAACATCCATTTTTTTGGGGATGTTTGACCTTTTGCTGATTTTACAAAAAAGGGACATTTTAGATGCTTTTAGTCCTACGTTATCTTTAATACAAGTTTTACAGGCTCCTGAATCACATAAAAAAGTAGCTGGCTGTCCATTAATTGTAAGTTCTATGTATGTTTTTTCTTTTAATGCATTTAATAGCTCTCATGCTCCATAAATATCCACTGTTTTTAATGCCCGCAGATTCCCATTTGCTCTAGCAGCTAATCACACCTCAGATGAAGGACTGCCCTGTGGACTTTTCCCCTGCCCTGCAGATCAGCTGATTGTATCTGTTTGGGACACTCCCTAAACCAATGGTCGGATGACCCAAAATTCCAGCATTCCTGGTCTGCTTTTACTGGTCTGGGCTGAAAGTCCCCTCGACCCCTAACCCCCGACCCCTAACCCGCCCTGGCCTCCTCGGAAACCTCCTCGATGCCTTCAATGGGGTCCGGTGGCTTGGAAAGAAATGTTTCTTCTGGCTCACATATAGAATCGGCCAAGAATATTTGAATATTATTTGCTTTATGAATGTCCATAATCCGCTCTGCTGTGGAAAACTGCAGTACGTGCTGCGTCTGCCACAGCGGTCCACTGCTGTCTCTGTTCTTCAACTATTTGCACTTGATGTTTATATGTTACGCCTCATGGGGTTCTGGCTGTATAATTCGCCCTTATTTTCCCCAATGTTTTGGATCCATATTCCGGATCTTCCTGCAGAGAAGGTACACCCTCCACATTTATTTTAACTTCCTCTAACTGTTGGGATCTGGAGTTTCTGCCACCTGTCTCCAGCAGAGAGCGCCCTGGGTCTCCTGAGCAGGAGCTTCAGGCACACCTGAGGATCATCAGCTGATCAGGAGACCAGCTACATAAGCAGCAGCTAGACCTGTCTTCAGTGCCAGAGTGTTGCCAAGTTATGGTTAGCAGAACCTGAGCCAAGCCTGCTAGTCTGATCTTTCGTGATTCTGAGTATTGTCTAAGATCTAATCTGTTTATGTCCTCTTTGCTTCCTAGACCTGTCCGCCTGCCCTCACGAGCCAAACCTGAAGAGTCGCAATTGGATCCGAACTCTGTTCTCAGGAGAGAACTCTGACAAACCCTCAAGGTCTGAAGAAACACTCAAGTCTGAAGACAAGCGCTGCCGCTGTAAACTCTCTGCTGAACCCACTAGCTCTGGACCCAACTGGTTCCCCCTCTCATGGTGTCTGTCTGAGTACCTTCAGGTATAGAACAACATCAAACTCAGTCAAGCTACCCTAGACCCCTGGCTAACCAAACCCTCCCTTCTCTACAGAGAACCCTCGAGAAGTCTGTCCCGGGCTTGTACCTGAATCTGTGATTACGTGTTTTGTGCAACTTCAATAAACCTTTTGAATTTTCTCCGTGGTGTGTTCTGCATGTGGGTTAAGTCAGTGAAGCCCAACATGACACTAACGACCACGGACTGGAAACTGAAACTGTGACTGTTGGAGGCTGCTGATCTCTTACATTAGGAATTTCGACCTGCTGCACCGAAACATTTAATCCTTTAGATTGGTCCTTAGGTAATGAAGGATCTAATTCAGTCAGAGGGCATCACAGTTTAGATAGGAATTTTAAATTTGTCTAGTGGGGGGGGATTACATTGCAACACTGGTGAATGATAAAAACAATCATGTTTGTTTGCCTTTTTTTCACTGGTGTTTCTTTGTTCTTCAATCCCGCCACGGATGCGGCACAAGACTTGACTAAACACATCAGCCTTATCACTCAGGCTGAGATTCATACTTGGATCAATCTGATGCATAACTTTTCATCCCCTTTAGGATCTTTCCTCTTACTCTTTCCTCAACCCATCCTATTTTTTTTCTATTTTGTTTTCCCTTTTTTACCTCATTTTCTCCTCGATCAAAGCGATACAGAAATCAAAGACAATGATAATCTTTTTGTTAGTTTCCTCCCACTTCCCCCCATTCCTGTCACGCTTTATCCCTGCTGGGGTCACGAGGGGAGCTGGTGCTTATCTCCAGCTGTCTACGGGCGAGAGGCGGGGTTCACCCTGGACAGGTCGCCAGTCCATCTCAGGTTTCCTTCCACTTCAAAATTGTAAATTATTTAAATGAGTCCGTCAGCCATTCGGCCAGTCACTCAGCCAATCAGTTACTCAAACAGTTAGTCAAAAATTCAGTTATTAAACAGTCAATCAGACATTAAAACAAAGACAATTAATCAAAAGTCAGTCAATGACTGTGATTCGACCACTGAGCTGCTTAATTAAGGTGGCTCCACGTTGGAGTAGCTCTACTAGCTTGACTCTGATCATCTTTTTATGAGAGCTTGAATCCTTCCATTTTTGGATCAGAGTTTCTTTTTCTGATGTTTTTCATCTCTGTTGATGAACGCTGTTAAACTGGATGGGTTTTCAGTGATATTTTTTTCCCTTTTGGATACTTGTTGTGATGATGTGTAACCACAGCAACCATAGCTGCTCTTTAATATCTTGAAAACTAAAATAATACTTCAATTACATCTGCAAGTACCAGCTGAGCTGAAAAGGAGTCGCCAAGGACACCAAGCAGCAGCAAGGAGGAGAAATTTAAACCGTCTCTTCCATCAATCATCGTGGGCAACGTGAGATCTTTAGGAACAAGTTTGATGAATCCCAAGCCCTAGCAAGGACACAGCCTGAATATCGACAATGCAGCATTTGTGTGTTTTACTGAAACATGGCTGCAGCATCACATCCCGGACTCAAGCGGACAGAGATTTAAAGAGGACTGGGAAATTCAAAGGAGGAGGGTTGGCAGTGTATGAGAATAACATATGGTGTCATCCAGGACATGTTGCTGTGAAGATTTGTCACCGCAGCCCAGATGTTGCACTTTTGGCGGTAGATTTTCAGCCGTATTATTTGCCCAGAGTTCAGCAATGTTCTGTTAGTGTTAGACACTGCATGTGATGCAATCAGTTCCCTTGTTGCTAAGCTACAAACACAACAGCCAAATGCATTTGTGGCAATAAGTGCTGATTTTAATCACTCCTCACCTCATCCTCCACAATACCAGAGGAAACCAGAGAAAACACCAGAAAAACATAACTCCTTGACTTGTTTAATACAAAAATAAAAAGTCAAGAAGTCGTACATTTCTGAAGAAAGGCCTCCATTTGGGAAATCAGATCACAATCTTGTTTTTTTTTGATCAGATTATAAGCCACTTTATATGAGACGACCTACATTAAATAGAACTGTAAGAGGATGGTCAAAGGAAGCTGAAGAAGCCCTGCAGAGAAAAAACATTCCCCTTCTGGACTCGGTTGCTGCTCTGCACGCTCTCTAGGAACTCTGGAGGTGGCGCCCGCCACAACTGCGGTCAAACCTTCCGTCTGGATTCAGCTGTGTTCTCCGCGAACGGACTGAACTTTGAATCAGGTCAGTGACTTTGCTCCAAGTCGTGTTCAGCTCCACATCCAGTCACTGACCTTTATTCTCCCACCTCTGCAGAGACCCGCCCCACAACAGACGAGCAGCCCCGCGCTCCTGTTAGTTAAAATAAATGCTTTGAACTTTCCCAATGTCTGTCTCGCCTGGGTTCAACATTCTGAGATCATTACAGCAGGATAATCCAGAGGTTGAAGAAAAAGCTGTTGTCAGTTGCATGCTCGGTTGTCAGAGATCCGGTGAGGTTCAAGGGAGAATCCAGGATCTGAATCATCTGATCCTAAATGTTAACAAATCAGAGGAAATAATTGTAGATTTCAGAAGAAACTGTTGAATCCTGTTTACACCATGGGAGAAGAAGTGGAGGTGGTTGAGGAGTACAAATTCCTTGGTGTTCAGTTGGACATCAAACTAGACTGAAGACAACTGTGAAGCCGTCTACAAGAAGAGACAGAGCAGATCGTACTTCCTAAGGAGGCTTAGGTCCTTCAGGGTTTGCAGCAAGATGCTACATATCTTCTATAAGTTTGTTGTGGAGAGCCTGATCTCTTCTGCCTGTGGGGATCTGGAGGTCTGTCCACCTTTCTCCAGCAGAGGGCGTTCTAGGTCTCCTGGAGCTGAAGCTGACCACCACACCTGCGGCTCATGAGCTCATCAGGAGACCGGCATTTAAGGAGAGGCAGAGCAACACTCCGACGCCAGAGTGTTTTGCCAGTTATGGTTAGCAAGCCTGAGCCAACCTGCCTGTCTGAATCTCTGACTCCCTGATAACCCGAACCTGAACCTAATCTGTTTTTGTCCTCTCTGCCTCTCAGGAAGATCCTGCCTGGAAACCTGAAACCTGGAAGAGTTTCTCAAGCGTGAAACCAAGCAGTCTGTTCTCAGAAGAACCCTGGAAAGAGTCTGATACCTGCCTGCCCGCTCTCAGAAAGAGCTGAGAGAGAAGCTCTGAACCTGCTCTGTAAGATTAACAACTCCGCCCTGCCTCTGCCTAGTCCTCTGCCTGCCTTCAGCCTCTGGACCCTCCCGGTTCCCCCCTTCTACCGCTCTGCTCATTCACCCTGAAGACAAACATGACACTGCCATCATCTGTTGCTGTAACAGTAATAGAGAAAATGACTTAAAATAGCCCAACAAGCTAATTAAGAAAGGTCAGCTCTGTTCTAGGACCTCTGGAGATGATTTCACAAAGAAGGATTCTATATAAAGTGAAGAAATTAGGGACAACTGTAAGCATCTATGGAAGAAAAACAGTCTCATTGGAATCTGCCTTTATTCGTACGCCGAATTTTAAACACTGAATTCTTTAACAATGTATTTTAAACACTGATTTTTTTTATACACATTGAATTCCTTACTCTGAATTTTTATCTGGTAAAAAATCAGCTGCAAAAAAATTGAGCTACACAAAATTCGACTGCAAATGTGTGGACCTGTTGAACTCAACACGTTCAAAAAGCTTGTAGCCAATGAAATTAGCTAATTTGGTCACAGTTGGGCTTAGCTTTGTTCCCGGCTGAATGCAACTGAATGAAGATTTTATCTCGTTAAATTAACATGATTACAAAACGTCAGGTAGCTGCTAATAGACAGCCATTACAGTTTTTTATCTAATCAGACTTGGTGAAATAACTAAGCCGCTCACATGTAGTAAGGCACCCCTATCTGCAAAGGCTCTTGGTTTGATCCAGAAGAAGCGTCCGGTTGCAAGCTTTGTCTTTTTCTGATCAAATGAGCGAATTTTATTGGCTAGAAGCTGCTCGGCTGCATCGAGTGTAGATTGCTTTGGCTTGAGTTTACCAAAAGGTCACCACATTTGCAGCCGCATTTTTTGCAGGCAAATTTTTTGCAGCCTAATTTTTTTGCAGTTGAATTTTTGCCAGATAAAAATTAAGTGTAAGGACCTCAATGTATAAAAAAAAAAAATCTGTATTTAAAATTTTGTGTTTAAAATACGTTGTTGAAAAAAAAAAATCAGTGTTTAAAATGTGGTGTACAAAAAAAAAAGGTAGAATCCTATCAGGTTGTTTTTCTTCCATAAGCATCCTCTGTAGAATATTTCTAACGACAACAGTGTCACGTTTTGGTTGAGGTTCGTTTGAGGACCCAAATGCAGAGGCAGGGGTGAGTTCTTCTTGATTTAATCAGAGGAAACGGTTTAACAAAGGCAGGAATCCAAAATTGGACTTAATATGTAACACAAACCAGAACCATGGAGACATCAGGGGAAAATAATCACCAGGAGCCAGGGTGAGACGAGGTTGGACAGAGTAAGACGGTGTATAACGACAACAGCAAAGACAGGACCAGCAACAACTGAGGAACCAACAAAGAGTGACAGCAGAGGGAGAGTATATATAGCTGACAGAGACAAAGGCAGGGCTAACGAGCTGATAAGGAGCAGGTATGAGGAGACAATGAGGGAGCCGAGGGGAAAGGACACAAGGGGGCAACAGAGGAAAGCAACAGAAAAACCTGAGAATTAACATAAATCTAGAAACACAAAGTAGGATATAAACCAATAAAACACACGGATGAAAGTAAAAATGAAAGTCAGACCGTGACAAACAAAGTGTCTTCAGTAAGAGGCTTCTCAAGATCCGCTGTAAAACAGACCTCTACAGCAGATCCTTTCTGCCAACGGCTATAAACACCTACAACACCTGTTTAAAAATATATTGCATGAGTTACTGCAACATATACTTTCCATTTGGGATTAATAAAGTATTTTAAGGTAATCTGACTGACTGATTGATTGACATGGCTCTACATCTAATTTTGGCATTTGACGAATTAGATGAGCCCTTGAATGATATATTATCTACTGTATATTAAGTTGGAAAAAAAAAGTTCACAAGTCAAGGAAAAGAGGTAAAAAGAAAAAAAATTTGAAAAGCTAAAAACTGAAGTTAAAAAGTTAATAAGCCTAGCTAACAAATATATTTAGGTCTATAAACTAAGAACACTCTCTGAGTGTTTTCTAGTATTTCTAATAGAAGCACTTTTGTTATTTTTTCTTAATATGTTTGGGGAAGTTGGCGTTTCTTGTTATTACATTGACATTAATTTTTGCCTTCAAAATATTCCATATTTTTTTATGTTACAGAGGTAATAAATTCTTGTCATGGAAATTTTGATTTTCAAAGTATGTCACTGAGTTCCCTATAAAGGGCTAATTCCTTAATGAAAATAACTTAAATGATAACTAATTTAAATGAATGACTATACTGACTGAATGAAGTGTTCAAAAAGAGTGTTTCTGTGTGCTAAAATGTGGAGTCATTTAATAAAATCACCATTATTGTCTGGTCTAATGTACTCCTGTGTGATCTCAGAAATACAGATCATATGAGAATGGAGATAGAATGAAGCAGAAAGATGAAAAAGGGGTCCCTATGTCCTCCAGCAGCTCCAAGCCTATAGCAGCAGAACTATAGAGATGGCTCAGGATAACCTGAGCCACTCTAACTAGAAGCTTTATCAGAAAGGAAAGTTTTAAGCCTAGCCTTAAAAGTAGACAGGGTGTCTGCCTCACGGACTAAAACTGGTAGTTGGTTCCACAGGAGAGGAGCCTGATAACTAAAAGATCTGCCTCCCATTCTATTTTAGAAATTCTAGAAAACAACTAGTAAACCTGCAGATTGAGAGCAAAGTGCTCTGTATATAATAAAATACAGATCATATGCTTATTATTTAGCCTCTAACATCATATAAGTGTTCAGTGAGATTAATGGGGTGTAGTGTGGCTCTTTCATTGACTCATCTACTATTGATTTGGTCTCACCAAAAATCCTTCGGGAGATTTTTGAGCCATAAGCAGAATCTAATCTCCTCCAGTATCACTCCAGTCCATAGCGTCCTTTTCCCTCCTGCTCCCTCAGTCCACACAGACTAAAACAGTTTGTATTACTCTGATCATGAAAACTTATGAAAGGGTGTAATGGGGAGCGATTCAACCCTAACACTTTACTGCTAGCCAATAAAACTAGATAACCACCTCCAAAAACACCATGACTATTGGAAGATTTCAGTTAAATGAAAACAAAAACAAAAAGACCAGTTTAGGTCATTAAGTGATGCCTGGTGTCATAAATACATCACTCAAAACTGAAGACAGTATTAGAATGTTGAAAGTGGACGGGGCCGACTTTTACAGTTGCCTTTTGTGTCTCTGCTTCTGTCTCCTTGAACCCCAGTGGGCCTCAGCAGATGGCGCCTCACACTGAGCCTGGTTCTGCTGGAGGTTTATCCCTGTTAAAGGGAGTTTTTCCTCTCCACTGTCGCTACAAGCATGCTTAGTGTGAGGGATTGCATTTGAGTCAATGGATCGATGCAATCAACTGATTTTCCTTAGATAGAAAACTTTGAATCAATCTGACTGGATGATCTGGTGAATTGTAAAGTGACCTGAGATGACATGCGTTGTGAATTAGTGCTATAGAAATAAACTGAACGGAATTCAATTAAGTCATGGAAATAAGTCTGAGACTAACAAATGTAAGTGTCAGTATAAGCATTAAAGCCTCTAAGGTTATGTTGTATCAGAAAATGTGTTTCTTTCACTTTCAGAGTGTTTTGCATTAATTTCTAATAGAAGCACTTTCGTTATTTTTCTTAATATATTCGTGAAGGTTAACCTTTCTTGTTATTACATTGACACAAATTTTTGCCATCAAAATATTCCATATTTTTCAAATGTTCCAAAGGTAATAATGTCTTGTACTGAGTGCCCTATAAAGGGTTAAAAGCCTTTTTTATTTTATTGAAAAAACAAAATAAACAAATTTAACAATACGTCAATATTGAACATTACAAGAAACAAATAAGATCACAACTCCTATTAACTCAAATAAAAAATTACAGGCTAGAACAAGGAAGAAAAAAAAAAAGACAAAATAGAAATTTTGCGTAATGACGCAAAAATGGACAATGACGTAGTTACGCCTCTACCCAGCTTCTAGTGCTAATGCTAACGCTAATGGTTGGTGCTTAGCGGCTATTTGGTTCCCGGGCAGATAAAATCTAACTCCTCGGTCCGTTTCCAGCCTCCAGACTTCCTGACTGTCCGCGTCGGGTCGCCGCCATGGCGCTGCAGGGCCCGGAGGAGGTAGGCGAACAGGTTGAAGAACCGGAGGACCTGGATGACCAGGACGCCAGCAGCATCTCGCCAGCAGAGGAGATAACCCTTCCACCCGGGCCCGGGGGCGAAGAGGAGGCGGAGGAGGCCTTCCTCCTGCCCTGGGACCGCTTCTCCTCCTGGCTGCACTGCATCTGTGTGGTGGGCTTCGACCTGGAGCTGGGCCAGGCGGTGGAGGTAGGAGACCTGAGTTAGCAGCTGCTGCAGGCTCTGGCTATGTCCTGGAATGCAGGATAGGAAAAATACAATTCAAAAGTTGCCCTCACATCAGCAAAATGGTGCGAAAATGCTAAACCAGCGAAACGCCAGCTTTTAATTTGTGAAAAAGTTTTTAATGTTAAGCAGAGTTGAAATGCTAACTTCTCTAAAGTTAGCCTGGTCCAGAGCAGCCTGTCCGGCCCACACAGAAGCTTTGAGTTCTGAAACTCACTGCAGTTTGATAAACACAGAATTAAACTAGATGAAAGCTCTCCTCCTCCAGGACTTTATCTCCAGAACTTTCAGAGCAGTTTGTAGCGCAGACATTAGTTAATAAAGTTTCTGTTTACATGATTGTTTTTATAACAATGTGATCAGCTGCTGGTTTCATGTTGTTTGTCTTTCTTCCAGGTCATTTATCCTCATCATTCCAAACTGTCAGAGAAAGAGGTCAGTCTAACCTTATTGTGTTTTATAAGCAGGTGACTGTTTCTCTCTACTTCTACGTCTCTTCTTGTATCAGAGCTGTGTTTACGTTCGCGTAGCCCTCAACATGGCCGCCACGTCCCACAATGCAACGCGGATTCCCAAGCCCTAATGGGGGGTGGATTAGTTTGAAGTGGAGAGAAAAATAAAGACGATGAATTCAGTTCAGTTTATTTCTATACAACACCTGTCATCTCAAGGCTCTTTGGATCTTCAGCAATCCCTCACACTAAGCATGCTTGTAGCGACAGTGGAGAGGAAAAACTCCCTTTGAACAGGAAGAAACCTCCAGCAGAACCAGGCTCAGTGTGAGCTGCCATCTGCTGAGGCCCACTGGGGTTCAAGGAGACGGAAGCAGAGATACAGAGCTAACTGCCTTGAAAGGTCACCTAAATGGGGAACAGCAGCACACCAAGAACAGCGTCTGTGTGGCAGTCAGGGGTAGATTTAGGAAATTTGGGGCCTTAGGCAAAGACAGGCAGAGGGCCCTCTGCATTGCAAAGACAACACATCAAACAGCCCCATTCTCCAGATAGAGAAATGTTAATAGAATAGACAAACATTATCTGTTCTAGGTTGTGTCCCTCTCTTCTTGTCCCTTTTCTTCTTGTTTTCCTCTCTATGTTTTGTACTCAGCTGACTTTTCATGCTGTCTCTAAAGGAATGAAGGATTTTTTTTTTCCAAGCACTAAGCTCACTTAGCTGATTGCTCCTTCCTGTGTTTCCAAAAAGGCCAAAGTAAATAACCCAGTCCTTCTTTTCACTGTAGACAAGCTTGTGATCTGCTGATCTGTTCTCCATTTTTCATATGTTGTCTCCAAAGTCTCCAGTAGTAGAAAAAGTTGCTAGATCTGGCGCTAGGCGCTTTTGGAAATCAAAGTGCTAGAGGGGTCTGAAAAGTTCCTAAATATAGCGACTAAAGCGCTAAGTTTGAATGTCTGAACTGTAGATATAGTCATATGTTTATATTACTATTTGTTTTATGGATTTATTACTGTTTTTCAAGGCTGCACTTTAAAAATGAAAATGTCTAGAGCTGTTTGAAACGAAATTACTTTTTGTTTACAAAATGGCAGAATAAATGGAAGTCTAAGCAATCAGAAGTGGAGCTGAGAATCTGTGACCTTCACAGGGTCTGTTTCTGTCCAAGCTTGCAGAAACTTCTGGTTCTATGCCGTTTTGACTCAGTTGGACTGAATGGTGATTAAAATAAAACCAAAGCAGACAAATGGCAGTAAAAAGCACCGCGGAGTGTTCCTGGTGAGTTCTGTAATCAGAACCTTCAACACGTAACACCGGACCATCTCCTATGAGTCTCACACAATCCAGGCTTTGTTGTTGGTTTGAAATATTTATTATTTCTGAGTGACTTCAGCTGCCAATGAAAGGAAGGAGGAAAAGAGGAGATCTAATGTTTGTTATGATGCTGATTTTTTTTAGCTGTGGGTAAAGAAGCTAAACATGTTTTTGTTTTTTTTTTCCTTTCAGAAAACAAGCATCTGCTACCTTTCCTTTCCGGACTCCAACTCAGGTGAGTTACGGCGTCGGCAGCTCTGGTCTCTGACATTATATGGATTCTTTTTACTTGTAGAGATCAAGTTTAGCTCCCTAGGTCCCTGTCACACCTTGACGATTTAGCCAACATATGTCCCAGAATCTTCTAAAGTGCTGGCATACGCTGAACTTTATGTATTTTTTCAATTTTGGAGGCATGCATAGAGTATTAATGAGTCCAGAACTTATGTCCAACGACAGCCTGACTTATGCATAAAGCACGGCATGCACATGAAATCATTCACAAGCATCATTTTATGGGCCTTACGAAGCATCAGTTGGAGCAGCGATGCGCCCAGAGGCGCCCTGTCTGCATAAAAAGATGCCTTTGATCACTGTATTAATATAGCTGTTGTTTACTTTGGAACTTTGTTGGTGGTGGGCGTGAACGCAGGGAGGATCCATCACTCACCTTCTGGCTCGCCACCCTATGATGGGGATGAAGTCTGAGGGAGAACTGACGGTTTCCTCCTGTGAACCCCCTTTATACCAAAAACGCTGCCAATACACCATTATACAGTAGCTGGAAGTTGTAGAAACACGCTCAGCGCCCGCCTGGAACACGCCAGATACGCTTTCGATATGCTTGGAGAGAAGTTCCGGGATAAGTTACGCATAGGTTTAGATAACCTAAGTACTTAAAGGAATAGTACACCCAAAACATGATTAGCTTTCTCATTTTCTACTCCACCCCCATGCTGAACAACACTCTGGAGTACTTTTATTTTTCATTCAAATGTATCTGGAGATCTGGGGTGCTTGCTGTTCTGCTGACATTCACATAATCCAATGGCTACCGTTATTTTGAGTGCGTTCATAAAATCCACAATAACGTGTCAATATTCCTCTGATACTGCCGTTCATCGAGCCTAGTAGCCTGTATGCCAGACTTAGCTATTGTTTATCATTAGAAAGAGCAAATAGTAGTGTATAGGATTTCCCGAAAATGAGTACTCAGCGACGACGACGCTAGCCGGCAGACCAAAACCAGCGCGATTCCAGCCTCCGGCAAAGAACCTTATGCTCTTCCCCTCAACACCGAAGTCCCTTGTGACATTTTTTCTTCGTTGTTTCTTTTCTTTGCACAGGTAAACAGCATTATTTCTTCTTCCACTACTTCGCATTGATTGGAAGAGCAGACGCTGAATGCGCGACTTTCATCTGGCTCTGTATTCGCCGGCTCAAGAAGGCCGCAGGCGAACGCTTTTGTAAAATCCTATACACTACTGTTTATGCTCTAAAAACATTCTAAATGACTCCTCGCTTTCGAAAGTAAGCTCCTGGACGCCACCCACTCAGGACAATTTTTGGAATACATGGAAATTTACTTGAAAACTTGGTGTTCATTTAGAATGTTTTAGAGCATTAAACAGTAGTATGTAGGGATTCCTTTGAAAAGCGGCTCACGCACGCCACGGAAAACCGATGGCAGGTCAGAACCGTGATGAAAGTGCGCATTGTCAGCCGCCTGCTCTTTCGTCGCAGATAATGCAAGCGCAGAAGAAGAAATGCAAGCTGTTTACCTGTGCAAAAGAAAGAAACAATGAAAGAAAAAATGTGTCTGAGGACTTCAGTGTTGAGGAAGAGCATGAGTTCTTTGGTCAGCTGAATGCTTAGCGACTTTCATCTGGTTTGGTCTGCCGCTGCTTCCGTAGAGTCGTATAACGCTTTCAGGAAATCCCATACAGTTTACTGCTCTATGCTCAGATTCTAAATGACTTCGCTTCGAAAGTAAATTCTGACGCTACCCACTCAGGACACCTCCTGGATACATTGGACGATTACTGAAACGGAACATTTGAAAGCTTCTAAGCATAAACAGTAGAGTAGATTTCCTGGAAAGCGCTGCTTCACGCACGCCACGGAAACCCGCAGACCAAACCAGATGAAAGCGCGATTCAGCGCCTGCTCTTGCCGATAATGTAAGCGCGTAGAAGAAGAAAATGTGCTGTTTACCTGTGCAAAGAAAGAAACAATGAAAGAAAAATGTCTGAGGACTTCAGTGTTGAGGAAGAGCATGAGTTCTTTGCCGAAGCTGAATGCGCACTTTCATCTGGTTTGGTCTGCCGCTGTTTCCGTAGAGTCGCGTGAACGCTTTCAGGAAATCCTATACACTACTGTTTATGCTCTAAAAACATTCTAAATGACTTCTGCTTTCTCGTAAATTCTGATGCTACCCACTCAGGACACTTGGAATACATTGGACCAGCAGTATGGAGGAATATTGACACGCTTTTGTGGACTTTTATGGACCTTTCTGCCTCGGCCATAGACCTCCATTATTTGAATGTCAGCAGACAGCAAGAAGCCTCCCAGATTCCAGATGCATTTGAGATATCAAAAAAAGTACTCCAGAGTGTTGTTCAGCATGGGGGGGAGTAGAAAATGAAGGCTAATCATGTTTTGGGTGTACTATTCCCTTTAAGAGTAACTTTCACTTAACGTATGTCAACCATCAGATTATCTTATCTGTAATTATGACTCACGTATGAGCGTCTGCTGGGTATGTCAGCACATTTTGAGCATGCTCAAAATCTCTGCCAGCGTCTTTCAGCGTGCTCATAATTTATACAAAACGTACCCATAACTTATTCCACGTATTCCGCCGTTTTTTGTTGGTTTTTTTGCCAGATTTTTCCTACGTCAGGCATCCGCTGGTCTAAATTGTCAGGGTGTGACAGGAGCTTTAAAAGCAGATTAGACCTCTGCAACCGCACACATCAAATGTCGCTTGGGTCTGGTTTTCAACCAGTTTGGCTGGTCTGCTTCTGACCCGCCGGTCTGGAATTTCAGGGGCAGCAGTTTCCCGGCAGAGAGCTAGGGGGAGCCTATTCGAGAACTCTATGAGAACTTTGACTTTCGTAATAAAGAACCTCCTCCATTAACATTTCGTCAGAAGTTGTCCAGGGTTTCTACGGGTCACTAAAAATCATTAAAAGTCATTAAATTATATATATTTTTTTTAATTAAGGCCTTTAATTGGAATTAAAATTCATTAAATTTGATAATTGTGGCATTAAAATGCTTCGGAAAAGAAGGGCGAAGCGGAGAAAAGGTTAGATTAGGGGGTCTTCAACGCTTTTCCAGGCCAAGGACCCCCAAACTGATGGCAAGATGGAGCGGGGACCCCTAATTATATATATTGTATGAAATTGTGTTCTATCAAACTGGTCCTATAGTCACTCTATTAAAGATGGAGTAATGTAAGGAAAGTAATCCCTCCCTGGGATTATTGAAGTATTTCTGATTCTGATTCCTGGTTGATGGGACAGGTGTTGTGAATGAAACGGTGCCCAGGTTTGAAAGAGCTCCTGTGTGTCGCTGAATGTAGCATTGATGACTGAAGGACATCTTCTGCTTCCATTTATCTGTTTACTACAGTGCGTTGAATTCAGGAGGAGGGAATATAAAAAAGCAATCAACCAAGACTTTCGCTACTCTCATATGTAGTACCTCTGCGGACCCCCAGGGGGTCGTGGACCCCTAGGGTCGCAGACCCCAGTTGAAGACCTCTGGGTTAGAGAATGGGGGAAAATGCTAATTTGAATCAAAGTGGCGGGAAAACGAGGAACTCGGACATGGCTGCAGCCTGTCCATGGTGAAGATGGTGAAGGATTTTGCCAGGTATATATATATATATATATTAGGATGGACGATTTATGAAAACCGCCAGAATCGCTCGGTTCGACTGTCTCGGTTCGGTTCGCAGTGGTGTTTCGCTCGTTCATGCGCGCATGCGCTCCTTTTTCTCATTGAGGAAGCGATTACACTCCAGAGCAGAAGGTGGCGGTACTGGCGCACCAAAGCCAACCACCAGTAGTAAACAAGAAGAGGAAGAAGTGAAGCAGCGTAGCTCGGGTGTAGCGGCAAAAAAATCAGTTGTTGTGGAGAATTGTGTGGGTATGGCGAAAGGGAAAGAACAGGAGTTGGAAGACGCGCCAGCAGCACTTTATAGGTCTGCTGTATGGGACCACTTTGCATTTAGAGTGACCTACGATGACGGGCGGAAAGAAAGTTGTGGATAGAAGTGCAACAGTGTGCAAGCATTGTGCAACACGCTTTGTTTATGCTAACAGCAACATGTCATGCTAACCCCGGAATCCCCTCATACTCCATCAGCGCTCCGCCTTCGCTGGGCGCCCAGACCGCAGCGTGCACCAAAGCAAAGCTCTACAGCCTCCACTGGCTCCCGTCCGGCTCCGCTCTGCCGAGTTCCCTCTTTGGAGATGGTAGAGTGGCATGCGCCAGATGATTAAATTCAAAGTAGCAAAACATGAAATGATCCAGGGTTTCCTGCGGATCATTTAAAATAATTACAATCCATTATTTTTGGGGGATTTTTTTCATTAATTTCATAATTTTTATGGAATTTCGTAACAATCAACATGTACTCGAATCGAACCGAAAACCGCGGACTAGAAAACCGTGAATCGAATCGAACCGTGGATTGGATTTTGGTGAACCGCTCCACCCCTATATATATATGTATATGTGTATATATATATATATATATATATACATACACACACACCACACAAGTCATCGGTATTTGTTGATGGCATTAAGATTATTTCTAAGAGCATTAAAAAGAGTTACTAATACATGTTTAAACCCTGTTGTCCGTTGTTTCGGTTTTTAAAATGGCCGGCCCGGCACCTTATCGAGATTGACGGCCACACAGACAGCCTGAAATACAAGGACCAATCACAGCTGCTTTTTATCTGCACACTTTTGACGCGTAGTTAATTATTTGCACGGGGGCGTGGTCACGCACAGTGACAGATTTGACGGTTGCAGAGGCTATGCGTCAGAAGCATAAATTGGCCTTTATTCATCTCAAAGGAACTTCTTAGTCCTTCGCTTCATTGATGCTTGATTCCACTCTGATCACAGCGGTTCAAACCTTGTTGAATCTCTTCAGGAATGTGATTCAGCTCCTCACCATGGATGCTCTTGAAAGCAACCTGGCAGAATGATGTCATGGTGTCCCGGCTTTTCTCCTGTTTATATCTGCTGTGGGGTCCAGCCCAGTTCGTGTTCACTCCCACTATCAGAGCTTCAAATTATCTTCTCCTCCATCCTCCCATGGGGGTTACTGTGAGGTTGAAAGGCCTTTGATGACCGTTTTCCCCATTTCCTCTTCCTGTTTTGGGGAAGAACCTGGAGGAGAAGCCAAGGATCAGATCCGAACAGAGTCAGATTATATCGAAGCAGCAGACGGAACCGCATCGAGTAAATGTTTAAGAAAAAGACACTTTTTTTAAAGATTTTGGGCTAAAATCATGCAGCCCTACCTAGAAGTGCTTAAGAAAAAAATCCAGACTTTCCTAAAGATTCAATTTTCATAAGTTTCAGTGTCTCAATTTCATCGGTTCAGTTTCATTGGTTTTATGGTCCCAGTGGTCAGAGCTGTAGTGACGGCGGTTTAATCTTGGACAGTAAGACGGCGGTGAAGTGTGTGGAGGGAGTAACGTGTCTCCGCTTTATGTGTCCAATTAGCTGTATGTCCAACTGTCCTTGATTAGGCTGCGGTCGTTTCTCAGTGCACAACAACGCGAGTGCGGACTCGTGTCCCCAAGTATGTTCTTCAGAAGAACGCAGGAAAATCTGGACTAGGGGAGAACGGGAGCCGGCACTGATGACATCACCGCATGCTCAGCTCGCCTGTAGCTGCTTTTCGCCCTCCTGTTATTAATAGTCTCTAATAAATTCCTAAACTTTTTTTCATTTGAGTGGGTTTATAATGCCAACACAGATAAAACACAAATAAAATGCGCGTAGCCTCAGAGCTCCGCTGCCGCCGCCCGCAAACGTCCGAACTTTTTAAATTAAAGGAATATACACTCAAAACATGATAGTTTTCATTTTTTGCCATTTCGCTGCGAACGGGTCACTTTCGGAGGTATTGACGGGAGATTGCATCTGTTCGTTTATCTGTTCGTTAATGGAGTCGCGATCGTCGCTATGGTTCATAAAGTTCAAACGCAAACATTACCAGCATACGTTGCCTGCAATCTTCGTAGCATCCGTAGATCTCTAGCCAAATCCAGTCATTTAGAATGGTCTTTAGAGCATAAAACAGTAAAGTGGTATAGATTTCCTGAAAGCCGCCGCTCACGAAGTCTAGCGCAGGCCGCAGACCAAAACCAGATGAAAGTGCGCATTCAGCGCCGCCTGCTCTGGCCGATAATGTGCAAGCTGAGAGAAGAAGAAATGTGCTGTTTACCCGCGCAAAGAAAGAAACAACGCTAAAGCAAAAATGTCTGAGGACTTCAGTGTTGAGGAAGAGCATGAGTTCTTTTGCCCAGCTGAATGCTACTTTCATCTGGTTTGGTCTGCCGCTGTTTCCAGAGACCTCGCGAACGCGCGATTTTAGGAAATCCTATACACTACTGTTTATGCTCTTAAAAAACATTCTTAATGACTTCGTTTCGAGTAAATTCTAGACGCTACCCACTCAGGACACTTGGAATACATTGGACGAGCAGTATGGGAGGAATATTGACACGCTTGATATATTTTTGTGGACTTTTATGGACCTTTCTGTCCCTCGGCTTATAGACCTCCATTATTTGAATGTCAGCAGACAGCAAGAAGCCTCCCAGATCTCCAGATGCATTTGAGATATCAAAAGTAATTCCAGAGTGTTGTTCAGCATGGGGTGAGTAGAAAAAAAAATGAAGGCTAATGCAATGTTTTGGGTCACCAACTAGGGTCCTTTAAGCATAAAATGACTAAATGGGCCATATATTAATGCTTAAAAGTATAATGTTCTTGCCTCAAATGGTCTTAAAATGTATCTTTATAGAACATCAGCAGCAGAAAAGAGAACTTTTTACTTTAAACTTTTAACTCTCTGAGCTCCGTGAGCGCTAACCTGGAAGCTGCTGCTGCTGCAATGCATGCTGGGACAGCTGTCAGTCTGGATAACAGACAAGTCTGCTCTGATGCATGCTGGGTAAAGAGGGAGAGGCGAGAACAACATCGGGGGAGTTTGTCCGTTCTTGGTCTTCTTGTGAATTGGAGCAGGTCTAGGGCTGATGGCGTACACAGATTGAGAAATGGCCTCTGTGAAATCCCCCCCTTTGTGTTGTTTTTACAGGTTGCCTTGGCGACACACAGTTCTGCTTCCGCTTCCGCCAGGGCTCCAACAGGAAGTTGTCACTGGGCTGTTTCCTGGAGAACACAGACCGAGATGCGCCGCCCTGCCTGAAGGTGCCGGCTGCGCGATCAGCTCTCTGTCATCCACCAGCCTCATCGCTCTCCTGTTCCTAACGCCTCTTTCTATGCTATGCTGTCTGTTTCAGCGGGAACAAGGCCACTACTACGGTTACGTGTACTTTCGTCAGGTCCGAGACAAATCCTTGAAGAGAGGATACTTCCAGAAGGTTAGTTATGGTCTGCAGCCGAGTTCAGTTTTCGGTCTGACTCCATCCGTCTTTGATAACGATTCACTGCAGTCTAGTGTTTTAAATAACTTTCAGACAACATTAGCTACTCTGGCTTTGGCGTCCTGGGTTAGGGTCATTTAATTAAAGCTGGATGGTTTGCAGATTGAACAGTGTGGAAAACGGGAAAACTCCCCCTCTTTAAAGTCTTTAAAGTTTTGTTTTTTGTTAGCCTTGGCTTTGAGGTTAGCCTGGAAGCATTAAAGGAATAGTACACCCAAAACATGATTAGCCTTCATTTTCT
>JAGKQL010000041.1:2280960-2304236 GCA_018398635.1 Cyprinodon brontotheroides
AATATTTTTTCCCTCGTCTTTAGAAGTTTTTAAGTCTGTAAAAAAGATGTTTTTGAGGAAGAAGAAGTAGTATTTTATTTTTTAGACTTTAGAAACTCAGAAGCTGATCAAATATCGGGTTAAATATCGGTGGGGTGGCCGATGTCCGATATTCAGTTTTAAGGCCGATACCGATAGGGGGCCGATTATATCGTGCGTCCCTAAAAGTTAGCATATGCCAGCGTTTTAGGCACACGGTGGTTAAATCATCAAGGTGTGACACTAGAAAGATGTTTGGGTCGTGTTTCCATTCTTTGGTGTTATGGTTGTGTTGCTCATCCATCCGTCCTCCCCTCTGTTCCCTCCCAGGAGAGCTGGCCAAGCACATGAAAGTCAAGAAACTAAAAAACCTCAAAACTCTGGACTCCAAACCAGGTAAACATCCCGTACTCCCTTATGTTCGGAGCTTGTAGCTCCTTCTCTGCCTCTAAGCTGCTCTGCATGTCATTTCCTCACAGGTGTGTACACTGCATACAAGCCATATCTCAACAAGGATGAAGAGATCATCAAACAGCTCCAGAAGGTAGCAAACCGTCTAAAGTCATGTGGGACGAAATTTGGGACGAAGGGATCTGCATTTTATTTATTGCTTGTTTGAACGGATCCCCTGTCTGTTCTGGTTCTTCTACAGAAGATTTTTCTTCCTGTCAGAGCAGCTAGCTTCGCACCGGTGCCTTTTAAGCCGGGCGTACACTGTGCGATATTTTTAATCCGCAGGGTTTAGATGTTCACAGCTCCGATGCATGTTCTCACGCCGTGCGGCCCAACGCTGTGATGCGATCTACCTGCTCACACTGCACATCCACAAACAACACATCAGACTCAGTGTCGAGAGATGGCGCTGGTCCCACTCTTCAATCTAGAAGAAGAAGGAGAACTTGTTAACGCATGCGCAGTGCTCAGGGTGATGTCACTACAGCGTGACGTCACTGCCAGAAGATGTCAGGAGAGAGGTGTTACTATGCTTGGGCAAAAATGGCCGCTCCCGGACTCGGTGATTATTTATATTTTTTTACTGATTAATGCTAAATATTAGGGGGGGGTAAAATAATTGAAGAATCGATGCATCGCAGTTATTACACGCACAATTCATAATCGATGCGGGAGCCCTTCAGAATCGATTCACCTCCTGACCGTTGGGGGCGCTGTCGGCACTGTACACAGAGGTGAAGACGGCTGTGTTGGAGTCGCTAAAGGCTGCTGAAAGAGTCTTGTGACGTGCGATGGCTGGACTTTGAGAGCAACTGACCCCTACGTAACCATCACTTCTCATTTCATATCAAATGAGTGGGAATTAGTTTCAAATGTGCTTCAGACCAGGCCGCTTCACAGGGAGCATGTTGATGGAGGCATGGCGAACATGTCGATGGAGGCAATGCGGCATAACCGGAAAAGTAGCCGCTGTTGTTACAGATAATGCTGCCAACATGCTAGTTGCTGTGGATATCTGAGCTGCTTTGCTCATGTGCACCAGTTGGCATCCCAGGCTGCTCTTAAAACTCCTGGAGCCCCACGGCTTCAAAAATCAGCATTGAATCGAATCGAATTGCATCGGATGGGGTCGAAACCAGACAGCCATAATCGAATCCTGAATCGCGAGGTTCAATAACCTCTTACACCCTAAGGGGGTATAAATAAATTTCTGCCTGACAAAAACACACAAAAGTAAATCACTTATAGCCTCACAGCCTTTAGATTTAAGAAGAAACTTTTTGGTACATCTGTAAAGGTAAGATGTCATAGAATGGTTTCTCTGGTTGTCAAAGCACCATTGTAGCTTTGACCCCTGCCTGAAAATATTAGGGACAAAAATACAAAATATATTTTGCATTTTTTGAACCCTCGCCAAAATTTTCTTTTGAAATAAACATTGCAAAAACACTACCAAAGTATATTATTTTTATAGTACACAAAAGTAGTACAGACTTTTCAAATCTAAATGTTGTGTAAAAATATACCAAATTTGACCTCAATCAGATGGAATCATATTTATTTTAGAATGGTATTAGTGAGAAATTTCTTAGTCGGAGAGGCCATTTTGGCACATTTATCCATAAATGTCACCAAACTGTGCCAAAATATGTTTTACATCAATACTGGGGGTTTTGGTAAAAATTACGAGGTCAATGAAGCAGCTGGACCTCAAAGTAGGTGGGTCCGTAGGGGTTCAAGGGGTTAACAATACCTAGCCCTACTAAATTTATTAAATCACTGCCGTTAACTTATTAGTTTTAGGTATTAATAATGATCCATTGATTATTCCTGGCTGACTTTTAACTTAAGTTACTAAAGTTTAACTTGAGCGTTTGGATCAGATCTGAAGGAGTTCTACGTTTAACATCCACCCAGCGGTTGGTTCAACGCCCTCAGACGCCTTCCTCTGCAGAGAGAGGAAGGACGGCCCACTCTACCGTCACACGGGGTTCACACAGATCACGTGGGAAGAGCTGCTGCTGAGAAAAAACAAACACCTTTTAATTACCGGTAGTAGATATTTCAGTTTACCTAACTTTTCCTGAAAAAAACGTAAAAGTTTATCTTGGGTCCTTGAGATCAAATTATTTAACGTTTTATCGCAATTTTGGCATCTGACACAGCCGCTTCAACCAGCTCTGAATCATGGGAAACGGTGACCATGAAGGAAACCCCCGATGGATCCTTCAGATTGACGGACACATTGGTCAGCAGCGTTTACAGGATCCTTTGGAGAAACGCTGTGACGTAGTCGGTCTACCTTCAGATGTGACTTGCAGCTACTGTTCTGTTTTTTACAGAACGTTGAAATAAACATCACTGTTAGATGGTTTTACCTTCCCTGTCCAGCAGAGAGCTTTGAAGCCCCGCCCCCTTTATGGTTAAAGCTACACTGATGCAGCCTCTGATTCAGTTCCATTCCCAGAACAGATGATTGGAACTAAAGCTCACTCTGAAAGTTATTTCTGACTTTGGTCATTTTTTTATTGATGAAATTAGGAAAAAACCTATCGGTTAATTTTGAATAAACGTTGTTTTTAGACATGGCCGCCTCAGTATGGCTCAGCCTTGGAGAGATGCTGCTGATTAAAGTTCTCTTTACTGTCATCAAAGGCTCTGGCCTCACAGCAGGAGCCTTTGATCTTATATTCAATTAATTAAGGATATTATTAGGAAGTGAAGATGGATCAGAATCAGAAATACTTTAATGTTCCCATATATATATATATATATATATATATATATATATATATATTACCTTTTTCTTGTTGGGTAGAGATGAGATTATTACCTTTATTATAATCTGGCAGTGATTCTGTTAGCATTGCAGGCTGAAACATTCCAGATTCATCTGCCCTGGTTGCTCCTCAGTTCCTTGCCTTTGTCTTCTTTCAGGGAGTTCAGCAGAAGCGACCGTCAGCGGCCCAGAATGCAATTCTCCGACGCTACTTCTTAGAGCTGACTCAGAGCTTCATCATCCCTCTGGTAAACATCAGCCGTCTCAGACAAAGTTGTAGTGTAAACGCCGCTTTAGGTTTGGACCTTTTCATACAGTCTCTGTTGGGTTTCTGCAGGAGCGTTATGTTGCCAGCCTCATGCCTCTCCAGAAGTCCATCAGTCCTTGGAAGAGTCCTCCTCAGCTCCGGCCTTTTGTCCAGCAGGACTTCATGAAGACCCTGGAGAAAGCAGGACCCCAGCTCACGTCCAGACTCAAAGGAGACTGGATCGGACTCTACAGGTGGGAAGCGTCATGTGTCGAGTTGTTTTGCTGTAGAGACATACACAAACCACCTGGTATCAGATTCTGTGATGTTGTTATTTCAGGCATTTCCTAAAATCCCCAAACTTTGATGGCTGGTTCCGCAGCAGGAAAAGAGAGATGACTCAGAAACTGGAGGCTCTGCACCTGGAGGCTCTATGTGAAGAGGTGAGCTGGGAAAAATGAACAATCATCAGTTTGACAATCTTAGAAATCTTCTTTTAATGCTAAATCCGACTGGATCTCAACAACGCCATCTTTGTTGCTTTCTGTCTGCAGGACCTTCAGCAGAGGATCCAGAAGCACACAGAGGTGGAGGCGGTCGATCTGGTTCTGAAGCTGAAAGACAAACTGGTAATTAGACACTGGTGTCCCACAGAAATGGGATGGCTGGCTTCTTTAAACTTATTTAAAGCAGAAATTATCCTTAAAAATACAGCAAAGATGAAAAAGACTCAGTCCTGTAGAGATGAGGAGTTGGAAGCTTTTGAGGCGAGTTTTATCAGTTCGTAGCTTCGTTAATGTTCGGATGCATTGATCCAGACAATTCCCTGCAAACCAGATTCCAAACTTTAGTTAGAAAAGTGACTGTTGTTATTAACTGAGTAACCAATCAGCCACAACTAATGGAGAGCTTTAGAAGGAACCAAATTGTATTCTCCACGGAAACTAATGATGAACACAGGTTTAAAATGTGTATGAGTCACGTTTTCATCTACTGATCTGGAGCCAGCTACCCGGAACAATCGTGCAAATCCAGATTCATTAGACACTGGCAATAAATTGCAAGTAGAGGTAGCAAACAGCACCGACCATGTCTGAGAGAAATGGAGTGAGGTTTTCAGCAGTTTTTGATATATGGCCAGTGGTTGGCTGGTGCAAGTGATGTCACAGACTGTCTGAGGACAAAGAAAGAAGACATGGTAAACATTATGGGAGAGCCAGAATTACCCAGAATGCAACAGCTCTTCTGTAACCGTGTCAGTCCGGATTGCAGCTGGAACAGAGCAATGTCATAACTAGGCCCTTTATTATGTTGCACTGAGCTGTGTTTATCTTTTAGACCTTAACTGGCTGCTGGAAAAGCTTTTGCTTTTTTTAAGGGACAACATCTGCCATTTAATGGATCAAGTGTTGTGGTTTTACCTCGACGATGGGTCAGATGTTGTGGTTTTAACTCTGTGATTGGTCAGATGTTGTGGTTTTACCTTGGCGATAGGTCAAGTCTTGAGGTTTTGCTTCAGCGATGGGTCAGGTGTTGAGGTTTAACCTCAGCGATGGCTCAGGTGTTGAGGTTTTAACTCTGTGATGGGTCAGATGTTGAGGTTTTACCACAACGATGTGTCATACGTTTAGGTTTTATCTCGACTATGGGTCAGGTGTTGAGGTTTTTACCTTAGCGATTGGTCGAAGTGTTGAGGTTTTGCTTCAGCGATGGGTCAGGTGTTGAGGTTTAACCTCAGCGATGGCTCAGGTGTTGAGGTTTTAATACTGCAATGGGACAGATGTTGGGGTTTTATCTCGGCGATGTGTCATATGTTGAGGTTTTACCTCAGCGATGGGTCAGATGTTGAGGTTTTACCTCAGCGGTGGGTCAGATGTTGAAGTTATACCTGACCATGTGTCATATGTTGAGGTTTTACCTTGACCATGTGTCAGATGTTGAGGTTTTATCTCAGCGATGGGTCAGATGTTGAGGTTTTACCTCAGCGATTGGTCAGATGTTGAGGTTTTACCTCAGCGATTTGTCAGATGTTGAGGTTTTACCTCAGCGGTGGGTCAGATGTTGAGGTTTTATCTCGGCGATGTGTCAGATGTTGAAGTTATACCTGACCATGTGTCATATGTTGAGGTTTTACCTTGACCATGTGTCAGATGTCGAGGTTTTACCTCTGCGATGTGTCAGATGTTGAGGTTTTACCTCAGCGATTGGTCAGATGTTGAGGTTTTACCTCAGCGATTGGTCAGATGTTGAGGTTTTACCTCAGCGATGGGTCAGATGTTGAGGTTTTATCTCGGGGATGTGTCAGATGTCGAGGTTTTACCTCGAGGTTTTACCTCTGCGATGTGTCAGATGTCGAGGTTTTACCTCTGCGATGTGTCAGATGTCGAGGTTTTACCTCTGCGATGTGTCAGATGTCGAGGTTTTACCTCGAACATGTCTCATATGTTGTGGTTTTTCCTCGGCGATGTGTCAGATGTTGAGGTTTTACCTCGACCATGTGTCACATGTTGAGGTTTTACCTCGAACATGTCTCATATGTTGTGTTGAGGTTTTACCTCGACCATGTGTCGTGTTGAGGTTTTACCTCGACCATGTGTCATGTTGAGGTTTTACCTCGGCGATGTGTCAGATGTCGAGGTTTTACCTCGGCGATGTGTCAGATGTCGAGGTTTTACCTCGGCGATGTGTCAGATGTCGAGGTTTTACCTCTGCGATGTGTCAGATGTTGAGGTTTTACCTCGAACATGTCTCATATGTTGTGTTGAGGTTTTACCTCGACCATGTGTCGTGTTGAGGTTTTACCTCGACCATGTGTCATGTTGAGGTTTTACCTCGGCGATGTGTCAGATGTCGAGGTTTTACCTCTGCGATGTGTCATATGTTGAGGTTTTACCTCGGCGATGTGTCAGATGTTGAGGTTTTACCTCGAACATGTCTCATATGTTGTGGTTTTACCTCGGCGATGTGTCATATGTTGAGGTTTTACCTTGGCGATGGGTCAGATGTTGAGGTTTTACCTCGACCATGTGTCATATGTTGAGGTTTTACCTTGGCGATGGGTCAGATGTTGAGGTTTTACCTCGACCATGTGTCATATGTTGAGGTTTTACCTTGGCGATGGGTCAGATGTTGAGGTTTTACCTCGACCATGTGTCATATGTTGAGGTTTTACCTCGGGGATGGGTCAGATGTTGTGGTTTTACCTCGGCGATGTGTCATATCTTGCATTCCTAGATCCTGGGCCGAAGTATTAAATTTGTCTGTTGTTTGAAGGCACTGGGCCAAGCAGACCTAAACAAAAATTCACTTCAGTCCAACAAACCAAAAAGTCGCTGCAAAAACTTGAAATCTTTGTTCATTACTTAAACAAAAACGTTTCACTCTTAACTTGAACTTGTTCAATAGTTGTAGAACAATATGCCTTAGAAATGAAGGTACCACCTCATTCAGCAAATGTAATGCCATCTGTTCAGCACAATAACTCTTCTTGGGAGAACCTCTGTGAGCTTCAAAGTGTGTTTTCATAATTTAGGTCTTTTTTAATGTTTCTGTTTTCATCAACCTCTCCTGATGCCGTACTTCAAGGAGTGTCCAAAAAGGTTTGATGAAGAGGAGGCTTTATATGAGGCTCTTCAACCTAATTTTTATGAATACAGAACTTGCTGCTCCTTGGATTATTTGTCTGTTTTTTTCAGGTTAGGCTGAGTCCGTCTTAGGTGTAAACGTCAACTAATGCAGCTGATTTTTCCTGTTGATTTAGTTTTTTTACTTGATGATGCTGCTGAAGTAAACTTATTTTGCTTTCATCTGCATAAAAAAATCCCTTGTGATAAGAGCAAGGATTAACATCTTCATCTTTGTGATGTTTTGATCTGCAGAGCCAAGCAGAGAGGGAGCAGCTCCCGCTTCGTCCGGGGACCCTATCCAAACTCAGAGCCCACATCGAGGCTGTCATCCTGGCCTTACCAGAGGACCTACAGGGCATCCTCCACAAGCCCCCCACCTCATGATCCTCCTATGTTTAGCCTTTCAGGAGGTAATAGGTCTGTTGTAGGTGGGGCTGGGTCCCCGCTGGGTCAGACTGGGGGCTCACTGAGCTCTGGGATCATGTGGTTTAAAGCGAAATACTGGACGGTCTAGAGCTGCCAGATGAAGTCATATGGAACGGAGAGAAAGGAGAGCTGTATGGACTCAAGTTCTCGCACAGTTCACTACTAACCCTGAGCCGGGTGGTGGGGGGGATTAACGGCCCCCAGCTGACTTTTTTTACTCTCTGATTTTTAACTTCAGAACATTTTTGTTTTTTAATTTTGACCTTTTGCCATCGGGCTGTTCCAGCCTAACGGTGTTCGGTTTTCATCGATTGTTGTAAAAAAGTGCTGTTCATCGCCACCAGGACCAGGGAGTCCTACCCTCACAAACACTGATTAATGCAAACGAACTAAACCGAGGAGAGCCAAGAAGTGCATTATATTTATATTTCACTAAGATCTTCATCTTTTTAACACCTTAAACCCAAACAGCATCCAGAACCAGCACCCCTGATATAATCAGCACTAATCTGCTGCTGTAAAGCGTCGCTCAGGGGCCCATCACACCGCTACCAGTCTCACATATCTCTGCAAAGGAAGCTACAACTAGTCGAGGATCTCTGCAAAAAATATCCTGCAACCTGCTTAGTGCGAATTTTACTGGGTTTTTCTGTGTAATTTTAACTGATCCGAGTCCAGCTTAATACGGTGGGTGAGGGGGAAGAATATATGATATATGGCAATATATGATTTCATAGCAAAAAAGGTTCTGCAAATCAAGACTAACACACAAAAGAAAAAAAAAATCACGCAAAGAAAAAATGTTGCAAAGGAAAAAAGTTGTGATCACAGAAAAGTGGAAAGAACCTGTGGGCTGAATTCAAATGGTATTTGCTGACAAACACACAAAAATGCATCGCATCCCACTCGCACCATTGGAGACGGACCCAAAAGAGACTGGCCGCCCAATCACACTGTAGAATTATGATTGTAGGCGGGACATACATGCTGAGCCCACAGCTAAATGAAACAAACATGGCGGTGCAGGAGGATGTAGTATAGCTGCTGCTTTCACGTCTTTTTGTCATCTTTGAAAGAGGAACTGCAGGAGCATAAAGTTGGTTTGGTTTTTAATGGCTTTTTTTCATGTGTTACAGTGATTGGCTAGAACAACACTTTGATAGGAGGGTTCTAGGTCTTGCTCCGCCTAATCAGCCGGAGAGCTTCTGTATATCCTCCTTTCCTAGAACGGATTGGATGGGAAGTGGCCCAAATTAATGAGTGGTAAAAATGATTCATCTGGCTGTCCGGTTAGCAAGCGCATAACCTGCTCCAAACAGAAATGATGCAAAAACACACAACGCATGCAAAGGAAACATACTGCAAATAGCAAAAGTACTGCAAGAGAAGAAGAGCTACAAATTAGCTTCATGTAGCAGAAGTGCTCCGTACACTAGGGGGAGCCGTGGTGCTCATAGATTAGGAGATTAATCGATTGAGAGGAAACCTTCCCTCCACATGTCGTCTCTCCACCATCTTCTTTCTCGATTGGGAACGAATCTGGAGCCGAAACGGCATAATTGATATTTGGTTATCTGTATAAAGTTGAGAGAAAAAGCCTTTGGCTTTATTATTTTTTTCCTAATGAATGTTGAACTAGATGGAAAAAGATTTTATAAAAAGCTTTAAGACAAGGGCTGTTTTAATTATAATTAGTGCTGTCAATCGATTAAATTTTTTTAATCACGATTAATCACATCAATGCCTAAGTTAACTCGCGATTAATCGCATTTTAATCGCAAATTTTTTTCTTGAGGAGCTCCGCTGTCGAAGCCTATGGAAAATGCAGGCAGACTGGGGGAAAATAGCCCCCGCTTCTCTCAAGGCTGCAGCGGATGTACTTGGAAAATTGTACCCATAAAACCACATAGCGCTAATCTCACGTTAAAAAAATTATTGCCATTAAAATGGCCTCGCGTTAGCACGCGATAATAACGCCATAATTTTGACAGCACTAATTATAATACATCTAGACTTTGCACCTGTTTCTTGTCTTCGGAGGGTAGAATTTCTTCGGGTTAAGGTTAAGCCCAGGGCGGGATTCAATTCTGATTATTCGAAATATTTTGACTGACTAGCACAGGGGTGGGCAATTCCAGTTCCTGGGGGCCCGGTATCCTGCATCTTTTAGATGTGCCTTTGGTTCAACACACCTGAATCAAGTACTCAGATAATTGGGAGGACTCTGCAGGAACATACTGCATTGAGGGTAACTCAGCCATTTGATTCGGGTGTGTTGGACCAAGGATGGATCTAAAAGTTGCAGGATACCGGCCCCCAGGAACTGGAATTGCCCACCCCTGGACTAGCATTAAAACTAAAACCAATCTGAGCAAAATTATCTCAGTAATATTAAAAAGGTTTTGACCTGGAGACAAAGTTAACCACCTGTTGAAACTCAGCCAGCCTTTTGACAGATTATGGATTAAAGTCATCCAGCCCTGGGTTATATAAGACTAGGGCTTAAACTAACGATTATCGATTAATCTGTTGATTATTTTTCGATTAATCGATTAATACTCAGATAGCCAAAGGTTTCTTAAAGGAGACTTTATACAAAATGAAACCAGGTGACTTGAGGAGTTCTGGATAGAGCATGTCGGCAGATGAAAATGTTTTTTTTTTAGTTTTTTTTTATCTTAAATCAAAATTGTTACATATTTATTTTTACAATTTCGAATAATTCGAAAGTGGGTCACACTTGGAGCTAGACATTTTTTAATCTGTGTGCTCCAATTAAACATCTATTACTAAATTAGTTGACTATTTCAATAATCGATTAATCACAATTATTCCTATTCATTTTTCAGCCCTTTTATGGACTAAATCTATCATGGGTCAAATTATGGAACAACCTTCAGAAAATGTGGTTTAAGAGGAAAAACTCAATTTATCCCAAAACGCCTGAGCCTCAAGCAGCAAGTTAAACAGGACCTTATTCAGATAATTTAAACTTAACATTATTTTAAAATTTGACATTATCTTAAAATAATGTAATTTCTTTTTTTTTGCATTATTTTAAACTAAGACCAGAATTTCAGATAATTTATGCTTCCCAAAGGTAAATGATATTACACCCTAATGGCATCACAAACGTTTGTTAGAGAGAAAAGTTGACCTCGCATACGAAATGCTTTAAACTACATTTTCACAACAAATATGGCCGCTAAATGTGTCAGTGATCTTGGTTTTTATCATCAGAATCGAGCCGCGGAAAAGAGAAATGTCCCTGAAAGAAAAGAAGCGTGTATTCCGGTGATGTTGAATGTTGCTGCGTACGGCAGAGAGTTTCTCAGGATGAGCCGCCTCCCATCTGCAGCCTTGTGGAGGAAACTGATGCCTTAAAATGGGAGCATGACCAAAGACCAAGCTGATATGAAAACAGAGATTTTCTCAGTTTGTACATAAAATTGACCTAAAAATCACTTCTGACCATAAAGATAAGCCTGTTAAACTCAGAGAAAAAGGGAAGAGGATTACTGCTTTATGTCTCAGCTCATGAACTACAACCTGTGGATAAAGATCTAATGTTTGAATTTGGTGTATTTTATTGTTAACCAGCTAAACAGCAAAATTATGTGTCTGCATTAAATAACTGAAGAACTCCAAGAGCTGGAGCTTTATAGCTAATGTTTGCTTTAACGTGGATTTTAAAGAAAACAGCGTTTTTAAAACCACTGATTCACTCTGTAAAATGAAAGATTTCAAGTATGATATGTAAAAAACCTCTATGAACAACTAACTATGACAGCAATAACGAATAAAAACTTGATAAATCTTCTGTTGCTGTTGGCTTTCAGTGCTTTTTAGAATCCTTTATTGGTCTTTCCGTAAAATTCAAAAATATCCACTGGACTTGGTTTCCAAGATTTGAAGACGTTCGTTTCTCCACCTCTCCAGGAAGCTTTCTCAATTCAAATGTTCGTGATCCTGCAAGGGTGTTTAGGCCCCGTCCACATTTAGTCAAACCCTGGCCTAAACGCTATCTACCAATTTTTCGCTACCAAACCAGCCTCTTCATCCATAATGAGTCCGGCGCTTCGGGGTCTGTAAACAATCTTTTTTTATTCAGCCTTCAGAGTGGGAAGATTTTGAAACGCCGCTTTCTGCTGTCCATCTTTTAAGCTCTAACCGCATTTTTCTTACACGCGCGCGACATAGCGTCGCCTCTAAACACGCATGCGCGACACAGTATCGCAACAACAATGGCGCCGAGCACTGTGTTGAATGGTTACTGCTCATGCTACTCACCCTGCTGCCGGGCTTACAACAGAATCTTCTTCTTCTGGAATATCTCCAGGAAGAACAGAGCAATATCGACCACATAGTTCAGCACCTGAATTTGACTGAACCACCAAAATTGACCCAGCAGGGCAACCATGTATAAATATTAGTGCGCATGCCCAACATTTTCGTTGCCTATTTTGCTTTGGCACCACAGCGCCACTTACAGGCCTGGCATGGCATACATTTTGCAGCGCTTTCATGCATTCGTGGTGGACGCATCACATTTATTTTACGCCTCCATCTTTACAACAAACGTTCTGAAAATATTAGCGATTGCGGTTCGTTTTGACTTCGTGGTGGATGGGGCCTGAGTCTTAAATAGACAAAGACAAAGCCTTCTATTGCTTTGAAACATGCAAATGGTAACCGGTGAATGGGTTGTTTTGTTCCATTGTTAGCCTGTAATTAAAGGGGGGTGGGGGGGGGTTGTCGTTAAGGGGGGGATTGTCTTCTTTAACGACCGACCCTCAGAATCATATAGACAGGTTTCAGATATTACAGGCTAACAATGGAACCAAACTACCCATTCATCGTTTCAATTTGCATGTTTCCAAGCTTATACAAGGCCTTGTCCATATAAAGACTCAAACTCACCGCGGATCCAGACATTGAATTGAGAAAGTTTCCTGGAGGGGAAGCGAAACGTCTTTTAAATCTTGGAAACCGCTAAGTCTACTTGATATTTTTTGAATTTTACGGAATGACTATTACCTGGATGACTGAGAACCTTCATCAGTTTATTGGTCTTTCTACATTATTCTTAAAGGAGAAGTCCGGTCAACAAGGAATATTCAGTGGATCATTATTTATACACACCTAAACCTAATATGTTCGAGGTGATATAATGAATTTAGTGTTGATCAGTAAAAAAATCATTTTCGGCCCCAATCACTGAGTCCGGGAGCGGCCATCTTTGCTCAAATATAGTAGCCCCTCCCTCCTGCCATCTTCCAGCAGTGACGCCACGGTGCGCGTAAGCCTCCAGCCATTCTCCCGCGCTTACAAGCAAAATCAATGGGAACTACTAGACACATCTGCAATCAACAACAATTATTGAAGATTTCCAGAGGACTTCACCATTGAAATTCACTAGAGCTATAGTGAAACTGGACAATGCCCACGCGGCATGCAGTGCAGCTGGATGCTGGAATACATCGGGTAAAAAGTGAAAACAAAAGTTATTTCACCTTTCTTGATCCTTCTTCCAGCCAGAGAAAAACATGTAATATGTGTAGCCAAACATTTGACAATCATGGATGCCTCCAGTAAAGTTGGCACATTCAAATGAAAATGACAATTAAAACACTTATCGTAATTTTCGGACTATTAGCCGCACCTGAATATAAGCCACCAGAAGCTAAATTGCAAGTCGCGACCGACTATAAGCCGCAGGTTTTTATGTTTAATGTCCGCTCTTTCTCGCTGTCGTTCGGTAATCTGCATCACTCGCGGTAGAAGTCTGCTTCCCGAGGACTCCTCCTCCGGGGTGATTCCTCACATACAAGACGGCTACCGTAATTGTGTGTTGAAGCAAATGTGACGCCAACATGGTGGATGGTAAAAATCCATAGATTTAGGTATTACCCCTAGTGGCCGTTAGCTGTAAAAGTCCATAGATAAGCCGCATTGTTATATAAGCCGCAAGGTCGAAAAATGGGGAAAAAGTCGCGGCTTATAGTCCGAAGATTACGGTATTTATCGAACAGTATGTAATAATTTCGTATTTAAAGTACTTTCAGAAGTTTGAATTCTGAATAAGACCGGACTTGACTGGCTCTGGGGTTGCTTGCGTTTTTTCCACACACGTCCTGGTCAATAAAAGTGTTGGTGCTCTGCATGTCTAGCAAAGCATAAACCGACATCTCTGGTTTGTCTGACGTTACACATGAAAGTCACACTGGAACAGTCATTAAAGTGCGATCACTGTTCCCCATCCTCACACTTCGTGAGGTTTGTGTACTGAACAATCTTCATGGAGAGGAGAAGGCGAGTTTCGTCTGCACGCGGTACATTTCACTCTTTGTTTGTGGTTTTTAGAAATATGACCAACCCTAAGGCAAGCAAAGCACATATTGTTTTTCACAATTAACTTTTTCCTTTCTCCAAGAGACATTGACTTAAACTTTTCACATTTTTAGATTCAATAATTTTGTTTTGCAGCAAATGGCTTCAAATAGTTTTTTGTTCCGAGAGGATGAAGGGGTAAGTTTTGAATTATTGTTGCCCTCTGTTTTGGTTGTGGATTTTGTATTCTTAGACACATATGTTGATGTTACCAGAACTCTGGCTTTCATACCTTTTTTTTTTTTCCCTTTTCAGGTTTTTTAGATGTGTTCTTTAGGGCTAACAGAGAGGAAACTGGGTTGCAAGCAGGCTTGGACTGGTAATCTGATACCGGGCCTTGAATCATAGCGGCCCCAACACTTGCTCTCCGGCCAAAGCTCCTACCTGTGACAGTAAACAACTCAAGGAACTAAAGAAGTAATCCAATGTTAACTACCTAAATGATGCATGCAGTATATTTAGCCCTTCCTTGTCATGCACATCCTTGTGACGGTTGGCATATGGGGTAATTTTCTGTTTCTTGAAACTGTAAAATCCTTCCAACAAACTAAATTATAATAAAACCAAAATGCTTTCTTTAAACCAAACTACGATGTTCCTCTTATATTTGGTGAATTTATGTTTGAATATTTTGCAAAAATATTTTGCAGTGCATGATGGTTTTGCATCTAAAGGCTAAAGTTTACCGTCTTATGTCCATTGTTGCCAGGTTGGGATGCCAACCTGGAAAAATGCCATGGCTGAAAGTCATTCCCAATCCAAACTTGGTTGCAGGCTATACATCCTTCCTCTGCCACAAAGTCTGCAACTCTGCAAAACCTGGATCCAACATTTTAGTAACATGACGGTTCCAGCGTGTCATTGTCCAATCAGAAAGTCTCAGTATCTTCTGATTTTCTCTTGATTTAAGTGACTCCTTCAGTCCAATCTTTGGACAACTGTTTAGTTTTCCCCAAAAGGCTCTTTGTACCACGAATGTATGACCATGAGTTTGTTCAGTACAAGCCTGTTTGTAGGCTTCCTTCATTTCCTCAGAAAATGAAGGCTAATCATGTTTTGGGTGTACTATTCCTTTAATTGAGTTGTCTAAATTCTCCGTAGGTGTGAGTGTGAATGGTTGTTAGTCCTGTTTGTCTCTGTGTTAAGCCCTGCGATGGACCGTACGACCTGTCCAGGGTGGACCCCCCCCTCTCGCCCATTGACTGCTGGAGATAAGCCCACCACCCCTCGCGACCCCACTCGGAACAAGCGTGTCAGATAATGGATGGATATCTAATATCCTGTCAAAAAGTACCAATCGTTCTTTAATAACATCCTTATCAAACGGACTTGCAATGTTTATTTTTAAAAGCTGATGTGTTTAACGGACCTAGTGAATGATTTTTCTTTTTTAAGCACAAAAATCGGACTAAATCAGGAAATAAAACAACATGATTGGCTGTAATCTAACTTTACTGAGCAAAACCTGCTCCCAACTACTTTAGATGGTGACTGAAACTGAGATTCAGGAAACTCCCTTTGGGAGTTTGTCTGATTTCAGGGTTTTTTCAGTAGACCTGCTTCTTGAAATGGGCCCCTGATAGTTTAGGCCGAATGAAAGGCTCATTACAAAGCAATTAACTGACAGTAATCAGACCACTTAAATGACAACGCAAATCTGAATGTTTTATGTTTGAATGGGTTTTATGCATCTTCTTGTTTGTTTGTGAGGGAATTTAACACAAGAGCAATTTATTTCTGCTTTATTATAATTGATACAAGAAAAGTTTAGTTTTAGTTTTATTGAAAGGATCCCCATTAGCTACAGCTATGCTGCAGCTATTCTTCCTGGGGTCCTGAAAAAATATATACATTAAAAACAAAACCAAGACTACAACCAATATTTGAAAGAAAAAGAAAATACACAAACACATATAAAAATACATATACAATACATACACACATTAACGTACAAATGTACCCTCATGCGGGTGTGATATATGACAAATATAAAACACATTCTACACTTACACCTGTAAACATACATACACATACATATTCACACACATGTATAAATATAAACATTCAGTTATATTATTTTGATAAATGCTGTTTTACATATAATTTGAATTTATTGACATTATTAGCAAGCAGGATATGTTTTGGCAGATTATTCCATTCTTTCATACCTCTAAACACAACAGTATTTTTTTATGGCATTTGTTCTCACTATGGGTAAAGTGAAATTACCTTTAGTTGCATGTCTAGTACTGTACTGATGATTTACTACACTGAAAGAAAGATGCTTGAACAAAACAGAAGGAAATTTTGAATTAGAAATATTTCTTATGAAAATGAACAATGAATAAGTACAACAATCTATCTTTGACCAACAACCAATTAAGATCTTTGTGCATTAATGTTATATTTCTCCTGTAGCTGCACCTGAGTGCCACACCGTGCTAAAGCTCTATTCTGTATAAGTTGTAATTTATTTATATATTCTCCAGTGGCATTTGACCAAACTGCTGGGATTTAAGAAAACGAAGCAATTAACCACTGGTCCCATGTATTTAAGAAAAAAATAAAATTTAGTGTTAAGCTACAGTGTGTAATAATTACAGGGATATACAGTCAGAAATGCACGGAGCCCCTCTGATGACATGGTCAGTAAATTTTTTTATTGTGGCCACGAAGTAGTATTTCGTGCGCATTATTAATAAGTATTTAACGTGCGCACGAAATACTTATTAATAATATTAATATCATTCCTTCTCTAAGGTCTAAGGCGCGCTGATTTGCCCATTGATTACCAGCCAGTCATGTGACATTTGTTGTTAAGAGACGCCATTTTGAGTGGAAAAGGCGCCAGTGTAAACAACGCAGCATAGCTAAACGAAGGACTAAAGGCCCGTTTACATAGCAGCCTGTCCAAGATAAGTCATTACAGTTAACATAAGCCTGAAAACAGGGGCGGATTTATTGATATTATTCATAAGTATTTCGTGCGCACGTTAAACTTATTGCGTGGCCACGAAGTAGTATTTCGTGCCCACGTTATACTTATTACGTGGCCGCGAAATACTACCGTGCGCACGAAATACTACTTCGTGGCCACAATTAAACATTTTTTTTTGACCATGTCATAAGAGCTCTGTAGAAATGTAATATATTATACATAACATATTTGCTATCATACATCTACGAAGCCAGCCTCTTAACCTTAATATTTTCGTTGCCTTAGAATTTGTTATTTGTAATTACATAGGAGCGGGTCTCGCAGCCATGGAGGCAGACATCTTTGCGCTACGGCAGCGCAGAGCCAACAAACTAGCGATTGCGAGATCGCCAAAACGTCACAACGATGTAGAAAAAATAACGGGTATATTTATTATCTTAAGTCTACATGAAATCTATACCCTACACAGACTAATGAAATACTATCTGTAAAATTATCTATGTAAACAAACCTCATCACTTGAGAAGGTAGGTGATGCGGACGTCGTGGAAGACATTTTGTCCCGTAACGCTCGCCGTACTGTTGGGGGGGAGAAGCGGTGGAGGAGATGTTCGTATTTGCTGCAGTCTGCCCTTCCAGATGTGCTTAAAGTTACACTGTAGCTTTAAGGAAAGAATAATCCACGAACAAACCAGTTTTCTTGTCAGAAATCACTTTATTAAACCAATTTAAAGATAATATTAGTGTTGAAAACAAACACAGAAACATGAATAATATGATTGAATATTATGAATAAAAATTATTCTGTGAATATTTTGATCAGAAAAGATTTAATTAATAGGATGATTTGAATTGTTTTTATTAAAAATGATCTCTCCTTCCTCCTTTTCTCTCCATGTGGAAAAGCTTCCTCGGCTTTCGTTCGCCCCTCAGCTGATGTCTTCGCCCCGCCCTGCGGTTTGGGGCCCTTATCTGCTGCTCATAGCTGTCCTCCAGCAGCGTCTTTCCGCTCACAGAGTAGCTGATGTGGGACCAGTTAAGGACAGAACCCTGGTATAACCTAAAATTAAAAACACAGTCTTTATTTGTGGGTTTGAAGGCTTTAAATCTATTATCCTGTGTTTAAAATGATGGAAATGTAAATAGCAGGAGAGAGACCCATCTGCAGGGATGGCGGCAGCTCTAGATCTCCTGTCCATGCTGTGAATCCTAACTAGAACTAGAGCAGGCAGTTTTTTTTTTTATTGCCTGTTACGAGTCAGACTGACAGCACAGAAGAAGATTAGGGCCACTGGAAAAAAAAAAAAAAGTTAACTGATTTTTATTTTATTTCAGTTTATTATGGGAAAAAGTCAGAATTCTGACTTTTTCTCAGAAATCTAATTCTGACAATAAAAAAGTCAGAATTCTGAGAAAAGTCAGAATTCTGACTTTTTCTCCAAATTCTGACGTCTTTGTTAAATGTGAGAGTCAGAAATTCTGAGAAAAAGAGTCAAATTCTGAGATTAAAGTCAGAATTCTGACTTTTCTCAAAATTCTGACTTAAATCAAATTCACCGACTTTCTCAGAAATTCTGACTTTTATTCCATACGTATGCCAGTCAAATTCAGAAAAAGTCAGAATTCTGAGCTTTTTCTCAGAGTCAGATTAAAAGTCAGAATTCTGAGAAAAAGTCAGAATTCTGACTTTTTCCCATGTTAAAATTGAAATAAAATTTAAAATCAGTTGCCCGCTAATGCTCGCTTTCGGCTCTTTAACATGAACGAAAGAAAAGAAAGAAAAATGCATTTAAGAGAATTATCCAACTAGTTTAGTGCGGGGCGACAAGCACTGCTGTGGTGGAGTTTCTGGGTTCAAGTTCCCGGGGAAACATGATCTTTCTGTGTGGAGTTTGCATGTTCTCCCTGTGTCATGGTGGGTTGTCTCTGGGTGCTCCTTCTTCCTCCCAAAGTCCTAAAATCTGCACGTGAGGTTGATTGGACATTCCAAAATGCCCTCAGGAGTGAGTTTGAATGTGTGTGGTTGTTCATCTTTACACGTCTGTGTGTGACCCATCGATGGATAGTCCAGGGTGTACCCTGCCTCCTGTCTATTGACTACTGGGCAGAGATGGCAAAAGTACTCTCTTTCCGTACTTAGGTAAAATTACAGATACTTGTGTTAAAAGCCACTCTGGTAAAAGTGGGAAGTACTGATTAAACTTCTTTTACTCAAGTAAAAAGTAACAAAAGTACAGGCTTGTAAATTTACTTAAAGCAGAGGTCTTCAACAGGGGGTCCGCGACCCCTAGGGGGTCCGTGGAGGTACTGCATGGGGGTCGTGAAAGTTTCCGTTGGTTAGACTTTTTATATATATTCTCCCCCTGCAATTTTTTTCCACTAATTGAATTGAATTCAACAGACTGTAGTAAACAGATAAATGGAGGCAGAAGATGTCTTTCAGTCATCAATGCTCACATTCAGCGACACACAGGACAGGAGCTCTTTCAAGCTGGGCACCGTTTCATTCACAACACCTGTCCCATCAACCGGGAATCAGAATCAGAAATACTTTAATAATCCCAGGGAGAAATTACTTTAGTTACATTACTCCATCTGTAATAGAGTGACTATAGGACCAGTTTGATATAACACAATTTCATACAATATATATAATTCGGGGGTCCTTGCTCCATCTTGCCATCAGTTTGGGGGTCCTTGGCCTGGAAAAACGTTGAAGACCCCTGACTTAAAGTATAAAAGTAAAAGTAGAAACCACTTTTTTCATGCCGTTGCCTACATTTTAAATGGATGTCTGCCAATAGGACTAGATCTCCGTTGTGTTCATTTTCAATCATCTCGTCGTCCATGCTACTATGCTAACGCCACCGCCACCAAGCTGCAATGATTTGCCGCCAATGAATACCGCCGAATCTGTCGATTCATCTTGTAGCGGTGCGTCAAATGCAACGTAGATTCCCATCCAATTAGATTGAATTTGGTATTGATGACGTGAAAAATAATAACGGTAACTCCATTGAAATGATTCAAAACTAAAGTAACGAGCCAATTTTTTAAAATGTAAGGAGTAGAAAGTACAGATATTTGTGTAAAAATGTAAGGAGTAGAAGTAAAAAGTCGCCATAAAAATAAGTAGTAAAGTAAAAATATCAGAAAAATCTACTTGAGTACAGTAAGGAAGTATTTGTACTTCGTTACTTCCCATCTCTGCAGCTGGGATAGTTGCTGGAGCCTATCCTGCTTATCCCTCCCCAGTAGGGGAGCAGTTACGATAATGAATGAATGGATGGATAGTCTGGTATATCTAATAAATACTATGATGAATGCTAACACAATACAGGGACTGGCAGTGACTCAGCAATTCTCCATGTTGGTAGGATGCCATTGTTAATGCAGAAGGCATTACCTTAGTCTTAGCCAAACTTTGTCATTTTCTATACACAGAGTGTATACAAAACTAAATTATATCATGCAAATGCAGTAGAGTTCTGTTTAAAAGGGATTTGAAAACTGTGTCATGTACTGCAAATATGGTGTTTGTACCGAGGTGTTTATTCCTTATTTATTGATAACTTTTATGAGCCTTCTTTATGGCTGCTCCTCATTTATGGAACAGGCTCCTTCAATGCCCAATTTTAAAACACGGCTCAAGACTCAACACTTTTATTTACTGGCTTTTAACACTAGCAGGATTTAGTTGCTGTGATGTTGTTTATCTAGCTTAAAAAAATTCTTATTATTACCTTATTTTATATATTTATGCTGTATTTTATTCTTTTTAGCTATGTTCAGCACTCTGTTTTCAACTGTAGCTGTTTTAAAGCGCTCTACGAATAAAGATGATGGTGATGAAGAATGTTAATGTAACATTTGTACGTTTTTATGCATATAACATAAATACAACAATGGAGCATTTCTGTTCTTTCCATTGTTTACATGTTTATATATATTGTATGAAATAGTGTTTTATCAAACTGGTCCTGTAGTCTCTCTATTACAGATGGAGTAATGTAACTAAAGTAATCCCTCCCTGGGATTATTAAAGTTCCTGGTTGATGGGACAGATGTTGTGAATGAAACGGTGCCCAGCTTGAAAGCTTCCCTCCATTTATCTGTTTACTACAGCGTGTTGAATTCATGTTTATGTGGATTTAAAGACATTTCAATTAGTGGAAAAAACTGCAGGGGGGAATAAAAAAAAAAACTAACCAAAACTTTTGCGACCCCCATACAGTACCTCTGCGGAAGACCTCCAGTTTAGGTGATTATAGATATAGATAGATAGATTTACATTTCTAAAGCATTATCGTCTGTTTCTCTGACTGTGACTAACTGTATGTGCTCTCCTTCATCCTCTGATAGTTAATTAAATAAGTGAAAAATATCAATTTATTAAGGGTAAAATAAACATTTATTTTTTTTTTTAATCCAAGCATCTCAGATGACATTTAAAAGTTTATATTTAGCATATTTACGACAGTGCACTTTTACTTTCGCCCTCTGGGGGGAGCCTCGCTGGAAAATCACCCCCGGTTGCATAGTATACCTTTAAGCTACCACCTCCTTCTCAGGCTTTTGCAGGTGTTCCTGCGGCTTGAAGCGGCTTCTTCAGCTGAGAGCTGCTGTAACCTTCATGTTAAAGTGATGGAGCTGCTACCTGACGTTTGCGAAGGAGAAGATTCAGGTTCTGTATTTGCCAGCCTTATGTATAGCAGCTTGGCAAACTACAGAGAAACTGCATCAGCGGCATAACCAGTTAGAAGGAATGGCTGCTGGGGGTACTTCCCTATATGGCAGTGAATAATTGAAGGAAAACAATAATAGGAAAATATTTAAAATAAACTTAAGAATAAAGCTCCAATTTCCTTGCAAACATCTTAAAAAAAATTATATTGTGGCAGAAGAAGTAGGGGCCGATTCAGGCCCCCCATCTACCCTGGTTGCTTCTTTTTCTATGTCTGCTTCTGTCTCCTTGAACCCCAGTGGGCCTCAGCAGATGGCCGCTCACACTGAGCCTGGTTCTGCTGGAGGTTTCTTCCTGTTCAAAGGGAGTTTTTCCTCTCCACTGTCGCTACAAGCATGCTTAGTGTGGCGGATTGCTGAAGAGTCAACGAGTCGATGCAATCATTTGGTTTTCCTTACATAGAAAATTTGAATCAATCCAAATGGATGATCTGATTGACATGAATCTATATAGAGAACCTGAGCCTAAACTCAATTCACTCAAAGCAGTGATTCCCAACAGGAGGTACGCGTACCCCTAGTGGTCTGTGTGTGCATTGCAAGGGGTACATGAAAATAGATTATTTGTTAGGTAGTAAAATAAAATAGGGCTATTTTGATTTGTCGGGGACCGATTGAAAAATTTTACAAGCTTTTATCAACCAAAAATGATGTTTTTCTTACATGTTTGAGTTCACCAAAACAAACAGCCTGTTATTAGATGTTTTACACCATGAGCTATTGCTTGTCGTATTAAAGCAGCTCAGGTGTCACGATGAAACAAAGTAAACCTAATTAGGCCAGCCTGACTATAATTTTAGTTCAATATTTTGTTCCCAATTATTTAAGTTTGAATGTAATTATAAGGGAGTTACTTAGAGGAGCTCCTCTTTTTATAAATACAGGTTTAGAATAGGATTTATTTTGTATATATTATGATTCCTTACTAACTTCCAGAGAACATATTTACATAGTTTTTTATTTAAGATGAAAATAATAAAATGCCTAAGAATGAAATTTTGAGGATAAAAGATTTAGTAAAACTGTTTTTGTTTTACAAGCAGCAGAATGTCTTCACTTTGATAAAAATGATCCTGAGTTTGATGTTGAGATGGAAAAAGGGTCCTCACTTTGATGCTAAAACAAAAACACAGACAGATAGACAGACAGACAGCAACCAGGTTCATACCCGTAGAAACCGCTGCTCATGTAGTAGAGGACTTCTTTATAACGCAGAGGATAATCCCACACCTGGACATCTGTCACCTGACCCTCGAAACCTGTGAAATCAATGACAGCCTCACCCGACCATACGAACTGGACACACACACACACACACACACACACACACACACACACACAAAGCAGATTTGATGTTGGAGACAGGAAATACATCAATAAGGTTGACATTAAATTGCATTAAGCTGTACAGATGCATCAAGATGAAGTAGAAAGTCATAAAGTATATTAGGAAAGTCTTCAACCTCCTTCACTCTCTTCATATGTGACTATAATTTCATCATCCAAAAACTACAGATATCATATCAGTAATAATTAGACATTTTTGTTAATCAATATAAAAAGGCAAAACTTTAGAAAAATAATGGAAAGGCTCCTGATATGTATAAAAACTAGGGATGCACGATATAATCGGCCCCCTATCGGTATCGGCCTTAA
>JAGKQL010000041.1:2307236-2342431 GCA_018398635.1 Cyprinodon brontotheroides
CATATCGGATATCGGCCAAAATCCCAATATCGTGCATCCCTAATAAAAACACCTTAAAATAAATGAGCAAAGGTCCGCTTGCCATCCAAGTTAAACCTGTTTGTGGTTTAGAAAAATAAATATTCACATACTTTTGTTTCCACTGATTGATCCTTCAGATATTTCTACTGTATGACTGGAGCAAACTTTTGGTGACTTCAGTTGACTTGGAATAGAAAAGACTGGTCCAGATAATTTTTCACTTGTTATTGTGAAGCAGAAACCAAGAACTAAAGCCAAATGGATCCTCTTTGAGACCTCTAAGACCAGATTGTGCCAAAACACAAATCTGAAGGTTAAAAACACTTTGACATTCCAAGAATCAAAGGGAGTACTACTCTCTCCATTACATGGATATCCAAGAGACTTTAATCCACAAAGTGTTCAAAATTAAGCTCCACTCATTTCAGAATTAAAGCATTAGAATTTTAAAACCTGGATTATTGTATATTGAGTGCACACCATAACATTTCTGCATGTAGAGCTGCGTGGTTTTATATGTTCCTTCTAATCAGAGAGACCTAAATTGTGACCCCCACTCCTATGTAATTTCTAAAGCAATATAGACATAATGACACCCTTTTGATGACATGGTCACAAAAAATGTTTAATTGTGGCCCGCGAAGTAGTATTCGGTGGCCGCATAATATATATCGCGTCGCCGCGAAATACTACTTACGTGGCCCGCAATAATAAGTTTATACGTGCGCGCATGGGAAATACTACGCCGGTGGCCGCCAATGGAAAGTTTATGCGTCGCGCTTCGCGTAGCCGAAATACTAGCGTCGCGCGCCGCGTACTGGCCCCAAATGCACCGCATAATAAGTATACTTTGTCATTGAAATACTGCGCCAATGGCCGCGAAATAACGTCGCGTCGCAGCGAAATACTGCCATTGGCCGCCAATAAGTTTAACGTCGCCGCGCGAAATACTGCCATTAGCCACGCATGCAATAAGTTTATCGTGGCGCCGCTGTATCTACGCCTCATTGCAGCATGACCAAGTTTATCGTCGCGCCTGAAATACTACTTACCATTGGCCCGCATATATAAGTTTAGCGTGCGCGAAATACTACTTTCGTGGCCCGCCAATAGGGTATAGCGAGTGCGCGCGAGGAAATACTACTTATACATTAGCCCGCGCAATAAGTTTATCGTGCGCCGCGAGAAATACTATTTGCGCCGCGAGAAATACTGCGCCCGATGGCATTGGCGCAATAAGTTTATGAGTGCGCCGCGAAGTAATACTGCCGATGGCCGCGCCAATGCAGGAGTATAGCGTCGCGCTGAAATACTGCCATTGGCCCGCGCAATAAGATTTAGCGTCGCCGCGAAATACTAACCAGGTGGCCCGCGCCAATAAGTTTACATCGTGCACCGCGAGAAATACTACTTTGTGGCCCGCGCAATAAATTATAGCGTCGCCGCGAAATATACTTCATTGGCCGCAATAATAAATGCGCCGCGAAATACTGCCGTGGCCATGCAATAAGTTTATGCGTCGCGCGAAAGTTTATCGATGCGCCCGCGAAATACTTTATTAGCGCGCGCAATAAGTTATAAGTTTATCGCTTGCCTGAAATACTGCCGTGGCCGCGCAATATATCAGTATAACTCGCGTCGCCGCGAAATACTGCCATTGGCCACGCAATAAGTTTATCGATGCATACGAGAAATACTACTGCCGTGGCCATGCAATAAGTTTATCGTGCACCGCGAAATACTACGCCGTGAGCCCGCGCCAATAAGTACTTATGCGTCGCGCCGCGAGAAATACTGCTTTCCGTGACCCGCGCCAATAAGTTTATCGTCGCGCCGAAATACTGCGCCGGCCCGGTAGCCACGCGCCTTAATAAGTTATAACGTCGCGCCGCGAAATACTGCCGTGGCCGCGCCAATAAGTTTAACGTCGCGCCGCGAAATACTACCGCCGTGGCCCGCGCCAATAAAATATAGCGATGCGCCGCGAGGAAATACTACTTCATTGGCCACACAATAAGTATAGCGTCGCGAAGCCCGCGACGAAATACTGCGCCGTGGTACGCGCAATAAGTATAGCGTCGCCGCACGAAATACTACCGCCATTGACCCGCGCCAATAAGTATAGCGTCGCGCCGCGAAATACTGCGCCGTGTGGCCGCGCCAATAAGTTTAGCGTCTTTGCCGCGAAATACTACTTCGATGCCCGCGCAATAAGATTTATGCGTCGTGCATGAAATACTACTTCATGGCCCGCAATATAAGTTAACGTCGCCGCGAAATACTGCCGTGCAGCCCGCGCCAATAAGTTTAACGTGCGCACGAAATACTCATTAATAATATCAATAAATCCGCCCCTGTTTTCAGGCTTATGTTAACTGTAATGACTTCTTGGACAGGCTGCTATGTAAGCGGGCCTTTAGTCCTTCGATTAAGCTATGCTGCGGTTGTTTTACACTACGCCTTTCCACCTAAAATGAAGCGTCTTAGCAAAAAATGTCGCATTGACTGGCGAGGAACCGACTGGGTAAGCAAATCGAATGCGCCTTAGACCTTAGAAAGGCGCGCTCGATTTGCTTACCCATTTATCCAGGAATTATATTAATATTATTAATAAGTATTTCGTGCGCACGTCATACTTATTGCGTGGCCACGAAATACTACTTCGTGGCCACAATTAAAACATTTCTTTGACCATGTCATCAGAGGGGCTCCGTACATAAAGATTGGGACTTTCAGTTTATAGATAATGATAAATAACATACTTATGTGTAATATTTTACATTTATTTCATTACATTCCTGTAATCATAACACACAGGACTACTGCTTGATAAAAATGCCTCAAAAATAATCTACGGTATGTTAATGGGATAAATTGTCAAACCATTTACATTTCTTTCATTATTATGAAATATATTTTATAATGAGCTGAAAAGTTTACTTCCATTCATTAATTTCACAATTTCATTGTCATATTAAATAATTTGTCAAACTATATCAAATTATATACTAGCGAACTACCGTATTTTCACGACTATAAGAGTAGCACTTAAGCGTCTTTTTTTCCCTCAAAATGTGCGGTGCGCCCTATGGTGCTTGATCGCCCTATGTGTGTTGTAACTGCGACTTTTGAGACCACCTCATTGAGGAGATGATGAAAGAGTGGCTGAATGTAAGGAGACCAGCTGTTTTCCCACTCATCACCATTAATCTGTAACTCCATGCGTGCCCATCTCACAGCTGATGTGAAAAAACATGGGGAAACAAATTAACCCTGTGGCTGCAAGCTGTTCAACCACTCGACATCGGTGTGTGAACCCGGACCCAGCAGGTGCAGCAGAAGCAGCCGGTTTACATGCAAGTCAATGGTTGTGTCGCGTATAGGTGCAACAAAAGGTCCTGCAGCGGCGTTTTGAGCAGCAGGTGCAGCACGTCGGGATCGTTTAAGCATCTGATGCACGCCAAGCGCTGCTGCTGCTCCAGATGGGAAAATTTTTAAGCTTTTGCTGCTGGACGCTGCCCAACATCAACCAATCGTGAAGAAGCTGATCTGGGAGCTGACAGCTAGACAGACACTGGCAGCTCTGATGAAAAGAGGAGATGATGAAAGCGTGGCTGAGGGGGTGCTAGCCTATGTAGGAGAACAGGTGTTTTCCACCCATCACACCATAAGCTGCATGCCCATCTACAGCCGATGTGAAAAAAAGGTGAATCAATGAGCGCTGTGCTCGCCCGTTATCCCGAGGGGTCTGACAAAGGAACTTCCCACGCTCACCGACATCAGTGTGAAGCGACACGTTCAAAGTAAGTACAGCGGCGTGGGGCTTCGATGGATGACGAGACGGAGACCACAGTTTCAGTATAAGTTGAAGCAGCGCCCGGGCAATTCACGCCACAGTTTCGCGGATGGATTGTAGATGGACTAGCGTGTCTGCTGGCTCTGTTCTTCAAGCTTTTGCAAAGCGGCATTATTTCCTGAGGAGCAGCCCGGACGCGGAAAGAAGTGACTCTGACGCGAAGAAGGAAACTGGCATGTCTGATTTAGCGCAGCTGTTTGAATTCAGAAACAGAGGATGATGACTTTGATGGGTTTTGATTAATACTTTGTAATAAATACATGAATAAAGCGCACAATCATACTTCAGTTTTTGCTCCAGCTCTATTTTTCTACCACGAAAAACTTAATTCAACAGCAGGAACTCTGGTAGCGTCTCCTCCTCTTCAGCGCGGCTGACTGGCAGGTCTGCATCTAAATAATCTCTAAATCTTGCAGCTATATTTTGCTGTGATCTGTGGGAATAAAGTAGTTTTAATATATTTTCTTAAGTGAGAAAGAGAAGTCCACCTAGAAAACTTAATAAGTGCAGTCAGTTCATCCAGATTATCTATTTCTGTGGGAGGCGCTCAGACCCCCACATAACAGCGTGCTAGGAATCAGAGCAGTGAAATCCCTTCAGGCAGCAGCTCACACATGCTGCTGGTGGGTGGAGTGTTTTTCACCCAAATAATTGAAACTGCAGGCACCAGGATACCGGTAAAATAAGCGAACATATTCTGTAGAGCGGGTTTCAGGATTTACCAAATTAATTTAGGAGTGATCACTGCGCCAGCTGCGTCATCTAAGTATGTGCAAATGCATCTCTCTGACCAGCAGCCAGGTTTGATTAATACTTTGTAATAAATGCATGAATAAGCACAGTCATACTCAGTTTGCCCCTGCTGTATTTTTTAAATACGCAGAGGTATTTAAAAGGTAGTAGAGGACATGTACGGGTATATAAAAAACTATAGTCCGGTTCGCCTTATGTGTGTTAAATACAGAAATGGGACACATAACTGAGAGTGCGCCTTTTGAGTAGAGTGCTTATATGAGATTAAATTGAAAATACGGTATGTATTTATTTGACAATTATTGATTGAATTATGTAATGCTGAGGGTTTCATTTAGAGGGACTTTGACTTAATGTTCCAAAAAGTGGTTCAACATGAAATTAAATCATATATGTGGATTTCTATAATAATCTTTCTGAATAATCTGCCCTCACCTGATTATTTATCAGTTTCCTGCTGCTCATTTCCGAGTCTCTGAACATCTGAGCCACACCCTTTACTGTGTCCAGAGTGATGCAGATGTTAGTCCAAATGTTGGACTTTATATCAGGCCAGAGTCTGATGTTCGGCAGTAGGTACATGCCTTGGTAGTTCAGAGACAGCTCATATATCAATGGTCCATTGAAGTTCAGGCTCAGACGGGAGCTAGATGGACTGAGGGTGAAAATCGTGTTGCGCTGAGTGCCTGTGATGTACCGCAGACACACTGATACACCTAAAGAGGGACCATAAGGACAGAGGGGATTATAATAACCAGAAGCCACTTAGAATGCATTAAACTATAGGCAAGGCAAGGCAAATTTATTTCAGCTATAGCACAATTCAGTACAAAGAAGACAATGCAAAAGTGCTTTACATGATGGTTAAAATACAGGAAGATAAAAGACAAAAGCAAGTAGGAAAAAATAAAAAATGAATAAAAATAAAATAAAAATGCAGAAACAAAAAAAAAGAATATTAAAAAACAGTTGGGTTAGCATTTGATCAAAGAAATTTCTCCTTGGGCAGTTGACAATTCCCCCAGAACCTTGCCTTTTGTTCTACTACTCATAGAACTGCAAAACCTTTCCCATTATCTGCCAGGTAATTTAACTCTGCCCTCGATACACACACCAATCCTATGGTGCCGACCTTGATAACTGGGGGGGATCCACCTCTAGATTACCGACGTCAATAACTTTCATCACTGCCTCTGGTGGCACCTACAACCTTCCTCTCAGTCTTAGAGAGAGCCTCACGTTTCCTATGCGAGGTCTTTTGGTTCACAGGTGGAACAAAATCCTGAATTGCCTTTCTGCTCCCCAAAAAGAAAAGTTATTTTATTTTGTATGTATACTATAGTCAGTGTACTTTCCTGAATGTGTCAGCACAGTAGAATGATGGTAGAAGGATGTCAACAAAAAACAAATATTAAATAAACAATTAACTTTTAACCGACCCAGAGAAAGCCTAGTGGCTACAAAGCTCAGAGTCTAAAAACTGCTTCAAAGGAGAATCAATAAAGGGCTAATTTCCACCCTAATTATCAAGCTATACGAACCCGCCTTTAAATTAATTCAAGTAGTTATTTTTTCTATTTTTATTGTACTCTGCACACAAATGATGAAAAATGGATCAAAGTAGCTGTTGTCCAGGGGTATCTTAGTCCAGTACTCAAAAGATGCATCCTTTAGAAGTGTCCTTCGCCCAACATGCCTGAATCAATGACTGACTCGTTAGCAGGCCTCTGAAGAGCTGAAAATAATTAGGACTTCCTACTAAAGGGATCCAGGTGGGGTAGAGAATTTCCATTTGTTTTTGTTTTCTGAAATAGATTTAAGACGTTCTGTTTGCAGAACAAAACTGCCCTGGCAAAGGTAGGGAAGTATCTGCGATACCTGAAATGCTGTGACGTGGAAAAAGAAAGGATAAATGAACATTTCAAGTTTTATTTAAACTTAAACTTTGAGTTTGCTTTGATTTGGTTCTTTGTTGAAGAACGTCACATCCATAAACAGAATTTATAATTTCTTCTGATTATACTGGAGGTTTCTTTCTGTTCAAAAGGGAGTTTTCCTCTCCTCTGTCGCTGCATGCATGCTTAGTGTCAGGGATTGCTACAGAGTCAATATCTACTGTCTCTACCTGCTCATCAAGAAGGAAATAATCCTGTTAAGTCAATGACTGGATGCTGGTTTTCCTTAAGTAGAAATGTTGAACCTTTAATCTGACTGGATGATCTGATTGGTCTGGATTCTTCTGCCTTTTCTATTTTATTTATTTTTTATTTTTTTGTAAATCACTATAGCGCTTCCTCTGGTGGTTGTTTTTGGTATATGGTTGTTTTGGTTATGCTTTAAAGGGAACTATAGCAAGCGATAGATGGCGGAACGTAATGCAAACTTTTATGATGGTCAAAGAGAGGGCAATGGTTAGATTGTTCAATAAACAATCAAGATATTTAAGATGACACTTCTGTTTATTGGAGCCTCGTTTTTTTTAGCTGTCTAGCTGATGAATACCGGCATACTCATGGCATGGACAGAATATGGATCTTTAAAGTGACCTGAGATTAAATGATGTGAATTGGAGCACAGAAATAAAGTAAAAGGAATTGTCAGGAAGACCTGCTCTAAAGGAATTTAATCCTTTGTAGTTATTTTAAGATTTAAAACACCAAATGGGTCAGAGGTCATTAATGTTATCACAAAGAAACTCACCTCTAGTTGGAGGAGCTGTTGTGGTATAGGGAGTGGTAAGGTGGGTGGTACGGTGGGTGGTAGAGTGGGTGGTAGAGTGGGTGGTAGGGCGGGTGGTAGGGCGGGTGGTACGGGGGGTGGTAGAGTGGGTGGTAGGGCGGGTGGTACGGGGAGTGGTAGAGTGGGTGGTAGGGCGGGTGGTAGCGTAGGTGGAGGAGTAAGACTCAGTAGATGTATCTGTCAGTGCTGTGTTGGTTTGGGTGTTACTGCCTGTGGTGGAGTACCTGGAGGTGTAACCACTAGTTTGATATGGCGTAGGAGTTGCCCAGGGGGGAGGTTGATAAGGTGAATAGAAGACTACTCCTCCATTATAACTTGACAAAGTGAACATCCGGCCATTCAAGTTGACGCCAGAACCACCTGAGGAAAAACACACCAGAATGATATAGAGTCATTACGGTACATTGCCCACTTTCAATTCTGATGCAAAGACTATAAATGATTTAAAAGAGAAGTAAGATTTCCTTTTAACATTTAATAAAATATATTTAATGATAGAAATTTTCTTTACATGCTCCTTAAAATTTTTATATGAATGAAACATCACCTTGATATATTTTGCATATATATATACACTCACCGGCCACTTTATTAGGTACACCTGTCCAACTGCTCGTTAACACTTAATTTTTAAGCAGCCAATCACATGGCAGCACCTCAGTGCATTTAGGCATGTAGACATGGTCAAGACAATCTCCTGCAGTTCAAAGCGAGCATCAGTATGGGGAAGAAGGTGATTTGAGTGACTTTGAAGCGTGGCATGACTGTTGGTGCCAGAAGGGCTGGTCTGAGTATTTCCAGAAACTGTTGATCTACTGGGATTTTCCACACAACCATCTCTAGGGTTTACAGAGAATGGTCGAAAAAAAGAAAAAACATCCAGTGGCGGCAGTTCTGTGGGAGGAAATGCCTTGATGATACCAGAAGGTCAGAGGAGAATAGCCAGAACTGGTTTGAGCTGATAGAAGGGGCAACAGTGACTCAAATAAACCACCCGTTACAACCAAGGTGGGCAGAAGAGCATCTCTGAACGCACAGTACGTGGAACTTTGAGGCAGATGGGCTACAGCAGCAGAAGACCACACGGTGCCACTCCTTTCAGCTAAGAACAGGAAACTGAGGCTACAATTTGCACAAGCTCGTCAATTGGACAATAGAAGATTGGAAAAAGCGTTGCCTGGTCTGATGAGTCTGGATTTCTGCTGCGACATTAGGATGGTAGGGTCAGAATTTGGCGTCTACAACATGAAAGCATGGATCCATCCTGCACCTTGTATCAGCGGTTCAGGCTGGTGGTGGGTGGTGTCATGGTGTGGGAATATTTTCTTAGCACTCTTTGGGCCCCTTGGTACCAATTGAGCATCGTTGCAGCGCACACAGCCTACCTGAGTATTATTTGCTGACCATGTCCATCCCTTTATGACCACAATGTACCCAACTTCTGATGGCTACTTTCAGCAGGATAATGCGCCATGTCATAAAGCTGGAATCATCTCAGACTGGTTTCTTGAACATGACAATGAGTTCACTGTACTCAAATGGCCTCCACAGTCACCCAGATCTCAATCCAATAGAGCATCTTTGGGATGTGGTGGAGCGGGAGATGCGCATCATGGATGTGCAGCCGACAAATCTCGCGGCAACTGTGTGATGCCATCATGTCAATATGGACCAAACTCCCTGAGGAATGCTTCCAGCACCTTGTTGAATCTATGCCACCAAGAATTGAGGCAGTTCTGAAGGCAAAAGGGGTCCAACCCGTTACTAGCATGAGGGTACCTAATAAAGTGGCCGGTGAGTGCATATATATATATATATATGTATATTTATGCATTTATGTTATACATAAGAATTTTAAATAAAAAATATATATAAAACAAAAGAAAATGTATCCATTTTAAAATCTAAAGTGCTGTTTGAAGTGGAGAACAACAATCGTTCATCTTGGTATATAGACAATTTCCTGATTCCCATATTTTTATAAAACACCTGAACTGACTGTTTTGTTTTCTTTTTTCTGTCTTAATGTTGGCAGTGGGCTTTAGGCTGCCCTGCAAACTTTTAAACCTGGGTTTAAATGGAGATACTAAGCCATTCTCAAGCACTATATCAAGGAGCTCATTTTGAGCCTGGATCCCAGATTTATTTTTTATTCTGTTCATTGTGAAGAATCCTGCTTCACAGCAGCAGGTTGAACCAAACATCCTCTAAATCCCTGGTTTTCAAAGTGGGGGCCGCGGGAAGATGGAGAGAAATAAACAAAAAGTTGTACCTGAAATGATTTTTATAGAATGAAATAATTAAAATATTCCTGTCTGGGTATAACTGCATTATGAAAACCATTCACCTAAAGCTTACAAATAATATTTTCTAGCTGAAAGGGCTTTGAAATGTCTCATTCTATTTGCAACCACTTACTGGTGTGAGTCTGGCTTTTCCACTTTAAAAGTACTGAAAACTAAACACAGATCAGGTTTGAATGTAGAGAATGAAAGACATCAAGCCCAGACTGGACAAACTGTGGAAGCCATCCGGCCCACTGCTCCCATTAGCACGGTATGTCTATGTATCTCATGTAGCCTACATTTGTTGTTAGGCCTGCATTATATATAAATGCCTGCATGTTTAATTTGGGACAAACTTTTATTTTGTTCACAAATCTGTTTGTTTTTTCAAGGTATAAAGAGGTTCATCGTTTAAATAAAGGTTATTAAAATTAGATGTAGGCATATGTTATTGTTATATTATATTCATTAAATTAATGAATTAAAGTTTAATAAAATATAATTGCGACTTAATCATTACAAAATAAAAGTGTTTTTATTTAGGTGGTTTGTTCACAAATTTTTTTATTCTGTCGCTGTAGCTTACACATGAGTTTTTACGCATGTTTCATATGAGGGGGGGCCTCAGCTGAAAATATACTGGTGTAGGGGGGCCTTGCTCTAAATGTTCAGGCTCGCTCCGGTCCGGCCAGGAAACAGGAAAAAGAACAGCGAGAAGATGCAGTTTTTAAAATTAAAATATAGTAACAACAGATCGGCAATTACAAATTAGAGCATAATTCTTAAAAAACAAAAAACAAAAAAAGCTAACATGTTTATTTAAAAAATTGGATGCAAACTTCGACAGACCAGGAAGCAGATTTCTCATCTCCATCAGAAGCTGCATATATGCTGGATGCTGATGGGGAGTTTTTAAAATGTCATTAAATTAAGCGTTAATTTCTGCATGTTTTGCTCCTATATTATTACTAGGGATGCACAATATTGGGATTTTGGCGATATCGATATGCGATATTTTAAAACTCATGTAGCCGATAACTATGCTCGACCCCGATGTTAAAGCTGGACAAAAATAAGTAGTCATTGAAAATAGCAGTTTTGTTATCCATTTCTGACACTTTGAAAATAATATACTCAAATATATTTTCATACGCTGATATCAAATAGATTTTTAAAAGCAGCGGTATCGATCTATTTTACTTTCAAAATCTGGTGAAATTTCATCGATTTCTGTTACAAACTCTCGTGATATTTTGCAAATTCTTGTGAGATTTTGTTAGTAAAAAATAGATAGATACAGCGTCAATATATCCCAACTTATATATAAAAATATGGCAACATTTGGTGAATTTTTAGGAGGATTTAAGTAGCATAGCATGATGACATATAGCAATATTTCATTAGTAAAAAAAATTGATATGGTAGTTTTTAAATGGCAATATATCAGCATATGAAGATATTGGGATATTTTAATGCATCAATATTTTTCCCCTCATCTTTAGAAGTTTTTAAGTCTGTAAAAGAAGTTTTTGAGGAAGAAGAAGGGTAATATTTTTTTTTTTATTTTTAGACTTTAGAAACTCAGAAGCTGATCAAATATCGGGTTAAATATCGGGTGGGGTGGCGATGTCCGATATTCAGTTTTAAGGCCGATACGATGGCAGAGGGCGATTATATCGTGCATCCCTAATTATTACCCAAAACATTGCAAGGAATTCACAAACGGAAAAATATTTACTAAAGCACCCCTGTGAGGACAGCCATAAAAACACCACAGAATTTTGGAGAAACTGTAACGATCTTGGTTCTGTTGATTTTCTTTAAGTTTTCTGTTTCAGGTTTAGCCAGGTTTTTCATTGTTTTCCAGCTTTTTTGGTGTGTCTGGATTCATTTAAGTTGCTTAGGTTTTCTGTCTGTCCTCTGCTGCCCCCTTGTGTTCTTTTCCCTTGGCTTCCTCGTCAGCTCTAATCACACCTGCTCCCTATCAGCTCATTAGTCCCTACCTTTGTTCAGTCAGCCATAAATACACTCCCTCTGAAGTCCCTCTTGGCTGGTTCCTCGTCTGACCTTTCCTCACCCTGGCTCCTTGATGGTTTTCCCCTGATGTCTCCATGGTTCTGGTTTGTGTTTGATTTTTATGTCGGATTTTTGGATTCCTGTTTTTGTTTGCCTGATCTCTGATTAAACCCTCCGAGAACTCACCTCTGCCTCTCAGCTTCTGCTTTTGGGTCCGATCAACAACCTTAAAACCAAATCTTGACAGAAACGCATTGATTAACCTTATGTATTAACCAGTAACCATTTCTCAGGCGTACCTATTCTACGAGTTCAAAGTATTTGAAACATTTCTTCTTTATCTTCTTTCTCATTTTCAAAGATTTAAACCTTTTCCGATTTTGATGTGGATCACACTGATGGTATTAGGGCCATACATGAAGAGAAAAATATTTTTAAGCCATGGCGAGATTAAACTCGACATGTCGACTTTAAAAGTCGACATGTCGACATTAAACTCAACATTTAGAATAAAGTTAAAGTGTCATGTTGAGTTTAATCTAAGCCCTGTCGACTTTTAAACTCGCCATTTCGAGAATAAAGTTGAAATGTCATGTTGAGTTTAATCTCGGCGTGTCGACAATAAAGTTTAAATTAGTTCAAGAGAGCCAACCGCTGCACAGGATACATGCACAGAAACCTACAGTTACAGCTTGCGTCAAAGACTACCTTCACTCTTAAAAGCGCAGACTGCAGCTGTGGGCCAGCGGTTGCTCTTTTCTCCCAAACTTTGGATATGTCGAGAATAAATTAGCCCGCGATATATCAACTTTATTTACCGAAATGGCGAGTTTAAAGTCGACACGTCGAGATTAAACTCAACATGACATTTCAACTTTATTCTCAAAATGTTTGAGTTTAATGTCGACATGTCGAGTTTAATCTCGTCATGGCAAAAATATTTTTTCTCTTCATGTGTGGCCCTAATACTCCATCCTACACTGATCCCTCTTTAGATGAACAAACATGAACTGAAGAAGAAATGTCAATGAGTTGAAAACAACAGCAAAATATTAACCTTAATTTAGCAAACGAAGCTAACCAATAAAAACTAACATCTGAGGAACTTAATGCTCATTTGTTAAGTTAAATTAATCTAAAAAGAGGCGAGCTGATGTGGGAGAGAAAACCTGCTTTTATCTGAGTTCTTACCTCTGGTGGGGTCTGGCCAAGCGTGCAGTGAAGCGTTGGCGACGGTCAGTACCGTCACTGTAAGGAAGACGAGCAGCTTCATCTTGACTGTTTTAAGGTCTGTTTTTGTCTGCAGGAACACAAATCTGTTCTCTGTCTGCAGTCTCTGATTACGGCTGAACTTCTGCTGGTTTACTTTCACTTCCTGTAGCCCATGCCAGAAGTCTCCCTAAGTTTCATTTTTCAACTTTGACGTCCTGATCTGCCCCAGCAGGCAAAGTTTCACAAAGTCGGCTATTAAAATGGCTACTAAGATCAGTTTATGTGGAAAACAGACAAGATTTACAAAAGAAGATATCAGTATGTAAATATTGAAGACAAAGCTCCATAGCCTAACAGATACTGATGGTCATAGTCAATCCGTAAAAGTTTAAAAACAATCCACTGGACTTTGTTTCCAAGGTTTGAAGACGTTTCGCTTCCCCTCAAATTCAAAAATTCTTTTTTTTTTACTTGAGAAAGCTTCCTGGAGGGGAAGCGAAACGTCTTCAAACCTTGGAAACCAAGTCCAGTGGATTGTTTTTAAACTTTGACGGAATAGCCTAACAGAGTTCTCACTCTGAGACATTGTCTCTGTCCCTCTATCTGTTTCTCCTGTTCTGGGAGGAGTGAACATTTTGATGTTGGATAGACTCAGCCCTGCTTAATTAAAAACTATCTCGAAAAAACATGAAGTTATTTCTTATTTCTGTGTCTGACTTTGCCAGTATAGCACTGGGAATAAAAGACCCAGACTAGCTGATAGCCCAACAAAAAAGCAAAAAATGGACACAGAAGACATACAGTGACTCCTGGCACCCAGGCCAACACAAGAGACATAGTCCCTCCATGGTGTCCTGAGTCTTTCCTTGTGCCTCCTAATGGTGGGACAGGCCTGGAACACCTCAGAGAGAGGCATCCAGGAGACATCCGACAAAGATCTTTACCTCAGCTGACTCCCCTGGATGTGGAGGAGAATAGGCTTTAGTCTGAGGGCAGGAGCGGTAAGATTGTGCTCTATCGCCTCTGCACCTTTCCCTTTCTCAGGAAGGGGGTCAGAATTTGAGGGTTAGAGAGATGTGGGGGTCCTGGGGACCCCTTTTCTGGGTTGTAGTCTGCCCCTGTTGCTTCCAGCCTTGCTCCCCTGGTAGAGGCAGGGGCGGATTTAGGAAATTTGGGGCCCTCTGAATTGAGGAGACAACACATAAAACAGACCCATTATACAGATAGAGAAAATTTAATAGAATAGACATCCATTATCTGTTCTAGGTTGTGTCCCTCTCTTCTTGTCCCCTTTTCTTCTTGTTTTCCTCTCTATGTGTTTTGTACTCAGCTGACTTTTCATGCTGTCTCTAAAGGAATGAAAAGATTTTTTCCAAGCACTAAGCTCACTTAGCTGATTGCTCCTTCCTGTGTTTCCAAAAAGGCCAAAGTAAATAACCCAGTCCTTCTTTTCACTGTAGACAAGCCATGATCTGCTTCTCTGTTCTCCATTTTTCATTTGGATGAAATAATAGCTGCATGAATCATGACAGCAGACAAGATAAGAGAGAGCAGGAGGCAGGGTTACCAATCTACTCGCTCTGGAGAGCAGAGTTAGCTGCTTTTCGCTCCAAAGTTTCTCTCGTGCTGGAAAGAGGGCCGCGTGCTGCACTGTGCCAGCTAAGAGCGCATCTTTTAACAAACTGTTCCATTGACTCTGCTGCTCCTGATTGCCCTGCATTTTTGTCTTTTTTTATTTTTTAAGTTAACTTGTGTTTTTAAATAAATTATTGACTTTTTATTGATTAGTCCTTTTTAAAGCTCTGCTCACAATCACCGCAGTTCATTGTTGTTTTAGACCCCACTCACAGTTAGAGCCAGATGTGGGACTGTCAGGAGAGTAGCATGTTCTCCTTATCAGCTCCAGAGACTCCAGAGCCGTCATTCATCCTGAAGGATAGAGGTGGGGGCACCACCAACAGCAGACAAGGCTACACGACTTTAATTGTTGATGTGGGCCTGGCTGTAGGGCTGCAACAACGAATCGATAAAATCAATAAAAATCGACTTTTAAAATCCTTGGCAAGCGAATTTCATCATCGATTAGTTGTGTCATGCACATGATATAATGCAGTCATCGCGCCATCATCACATCCACTTGACTGAAGCTGGGAAAGAAGAAAAATACGACAGAAGCGAGCCGAAAGCGCCGCGCCAGTTGCAGTGTTGCCAACTCAGCGACTTTTCAGACCCCTCCAGCGACTATATTTTCAAAAAGCGACTAGCGACAAATCTGGCGACATTTTTACGGTGTCACTGGCGGCTTTTGGGAGACTCTTACGCGTGAAAGCATGTATGCGTTCCTACTCTGCCGTGGGGCGCCTCCCCATCCCAACCCCCGTTCTCCGCAGGAGTCCCTCTCAGCAGCTGCAGTAAGAGCAGCAGGATTTTTACCCTCAGCGTCCAGACTGCAAATGAAGCGCCGCATGCGCCGGGATTGACGGCGTGAAATTGATCACAATAATTAAAATAGCCATGCGCTTTTGTAAAGCTTCCGAAAAAAGTAAGTAACATGCAACTTTTTGTCAAAACAAATGAAAATGGCACGGAAGCACCATGTTTGTTTTGTTTTTAAAGTGGGGAAAGCGTAACGTTAGTTTTACTCAGGTAGCTCATCTGATGCTTTCTTTACCGTGTTAGTAGGTTACAGACAGTGATAAGGTTGGCTACTTATTTTACTTTTAATTTCATTTGAATTAGCTTAAGCAGCGTTTATATTTTCTTTATAAATAAATTAACTTGCAAATTATGAGGGCAAGGCTTTTAAAGTTTAAATCTTCTGGCAAAGATAAAGTAAAGAAGATCCTGCAATTTATGGAAGTAAAGCAGAATAAAATCCAGCAAGATCAGTAATATGTCAATTACTTATCTGCCACATTCCCATGTAAATATCTGTCTTTGGAGGATGTGTTTTTTAGCACCCCTAGTTTCTCTCATTTTTATTCCAAATACAATTTATAATTTGAATCACAGGGCTATTTTTTATCTCTATGGTTCAGTATTTTCTCAAGTAGCAACTTTTAACTGCTATACTTTCCTGTCTTTAAAGGCAGAACTCTTCTAGTTCTAAAACCTCATTTGTTGAAATGGGGGCCTATTGTTTGAACCCCTTAGGGGCTTTTAAAAACAAAAATGTCTTTTTATGCTTTTATGAAACAAAGTAGCCTATATTTTGTGGATGTACAGCTACATTTCTCATGTAAGTTTAGCGTAGTTTTAACACAAACATTTATTTTTCATATTGCACCCAGTACGGTTAATGAGCAACCTGTACTTGTGTGCTTGTTTTGTTCTGTCTAAAATTTGTATTTTGGAATAAAGATTATAAAATATAAAAAATATTTTTTGTCCGATTCATCGATTAATCAAAAAAATAATCGGCCGATTCATCAACTTTTAAAATAATCGTTAGTTGCAGCCCCTACCTGGCTGAAATAAAAGCCTCCTTTGTTTTCTGAATACAAGCATCCAGAACGTCCTCCTTAGATCACCCTCTCTCTCAAAGCCCTAATGAAGGTGGCCAACCAGCTGCCTGTCAGAGTCAGGAATAATAATCTCAATGAAAGGAAATTCAAATCTTGGTCTCTTAGGGCTACGATTTTAAAATGATCTCATTGGCTGAGATCAGAGCAGAAATGACATCCATCCATTATCAGTATTCTCAGGCTTTTCACTGTCTGGTATGTTTTGTATGGTTTCAGTCTGAAAAAAACACAAAGGAAACCATGTTTTGACCATGAGCTTTTTTGCTGCACCTGGTTTTCTTCATTTGTTCAACAGATGGAGAATCAGTCATGCTGCTGGTTAAGAAAAGAAGTGGGAGAGCTGTGTTGTCACAGAGTGAAGTGTTGTAACAGGAGACGTGGAGGAAACCAGCTCAGCCGCCGGACCTGTCCTGCAAGTAAAACCAAGGTACAAAAATAAGAGTCATCTGGCTGGAATTCCCCTGAAGCACAGACGCTTCGCAGTCTGCAAACTTCATGTTGGCAGGAAGGAATCTACACATATAACCGAGCAAAGGCAGCACATACATGCACAATAATATACGTATGGTGCAGAAAGTTATTCTCCTGGACAGTTGGTGAAAAATGAATGTCAGTTTTGTTGAAGAGAAAGTAAACTTTAAGGTTTTTCCTCTGTGAACTTTTTACCTCTGCAGTAAACAGAACTTCCTCTTTTGGACATGAATCAGTGCAACACATACAAACATTTACCAACAGCAGATACCCATCTACAAGAACATTTGTAATCTCTGCTGAAAGAGGAACTTTGAGAAGAAGGAGCCATGCACTGCACAACAGAATAAGAATAAACTGTAGTTGAACCTAAAAGAGCTGGAAAAGATCAGATTTTAGGGATTCACGATTGTAAAAAGGAAAAGATAAATGATTACAGCTGTCCTGTGCCTGAACCATGCATGGATAATAAAAAATTATCCTAACATCGCCATCGTAAACCAACTTTTTCAAAATAACAACAGCAAAGAGCTGTTTGATGCCATCAAAGCGTGATACATTTGGCCTTTTGGAGAGATATCCACAGTTCCTGCAGACACTTTGATTTTGGAGGCTGTGATGCTAGAACTCATAAAAGAACCCTAACCCTAAAAAAAGGAAGAAATGAGTCAGAACATTTGGCCTTAACCTGAATCTTAGACTGAGACAGACTTTATTGTCATTTTGTACACACACAGCGTATACAAAAAGAAATTTCGTTTAGTACAGCTCTCAAGACATTTCCATTTTTATCACTGCTGAACTTTGTGCAGATGTAAACATGTGATAAAATGTAAACATGGTGATCAGATTTAAACATAAGACTGCTATATGATTTAAAGTTTTTAACCCAATTTTACACAACATTCAGCTGTCTGATGGCGGTGGGGAAGAAGCTGTTCTGGAATCTGCTGGACCATTGCATTGAATGCTGCGAAGCCTCTTCCCAGAGGGCAGCAGGGGTGGGGGTGTGAGGGGTCTTTGATGTTACGGGCTCTGGACATGCAGCACTGGGATGAAACATCTTTTATGGAGCCCCCAGTGATCCTCTCTGCTGTTCTCTCTCCTTCTTCCAGTCTGAAGCGCCTGCAGCCTCCACACCACACAGTGAAGACGGAGCTGTCGTGAACGCTTCCGCGCAGACATGTTCACAAGTCATTTTTTGCAAGTCCAAGTCAAGTCTCAAGTCTTGAGAGCTTAGAGTCCAAGTCAAGTCTCAAGTCTTGAGAAGGCCTGTCACAGTTATCAATTAATATCACAATAAATTGTAATCACTTTCGATTACTAAAAATAAGTGCAATAATTTGCATGCTTGCTTGTTTCTCCTTGTGTTTTCATCTCCGTCACTGAGACGCGGTATAGCTTAAAGGTCACTATTATATCTATATGGAATGATCATTATCTTGAACTGCTAAATGAAAAATACAATTTAAAAACACACAATGCAATTTTTTTTCCAGTTTAATTTTGCATCTTTTTATTTTTTGTTTCAAAACAACAATTTTCGATTCAGTATTTACCTTTGACATTTACAGTGTTTACAACTTTTTCTAGTTTTAGGCAGTAAATGTCTGCTCTTTTTATTTTTAAGTGAAAAATGAGGGCTGTGGAAAAACAATCACAATCCTGCTTTTTTATTAATACATATGAGGTTAGCAACTACAACAGATAAAGAAAAACCCTAAATAAATACCAGGACAATAACAATTCTTTCATTATAAAAGAAACATTGTGGCAATAACTTTTTTGTGACTTAATGCCCTGGAACAGACAGAACCGACTTGGCGGGCAGGATTTTTAAATTCAATTCAGTTTATTTATTTAGTGCCAATTCACAACATTATTCACAAATTTTTTTTTTTTCTCTACGACTGCCATAAAGTTTTTTAAAGCTTGGCTTGTCGATTATGCATGCATGCATGTGCGCCGGCATATATGTTACGAGTAGCTTTTTTGTAAGTAAACGTCAGAATTACGTGACAATTTGTATTTCCCTCTGCACGCTTTTGTTTTTGTTGTTTTTTTTTTTTACCTCGTTGCTGTATGCGGGTAAGGCGAGCGGCCAATCAGTCAGAAGTTAGTAAAACAAAAGAACACTTAAAAATAAAAATATTGTTCAACAAGTCAGAAATCACTCTGAAGTCTCAGTCGCAGTCTAAAGTCATTAAATATGCGACTTAAGAGCGACTCAGCATGCAGTCACAACTTCGAAGTCCCCATCTCTGCCCTATGGTGCTTCTGGAAGTATGGGAGAGGATGAGGGTGGGGTGGGGGGGGGGCAGGTGGGCTCTCCTCATCCTTCACAGGAAGTAAAAGACTGCCTTTGAGCCCTTTTGACCCCCCACCCATGAACCACTGCTGAGGAAGGATCCCAAGGCTCCAGCTGATGGAGGGCCTGAGTTCAACATGAAAGGGAAGCAGGGCAGCTTGTGACAGGACAGCTGGGAGCCTTTGCTTAATCATCTCCCAAAAACCTGCTGAATTTGGCCCCAATGAGGCTCCATGATTCCTTTCAAAGGTCCGAGTGCTGCTTTCCTGAGCCGTTTCACTTCTGCCTAAGCTTTGTGTTGATACAGAGGTACCCAAAGATTTTTTTATTGATGCTAATCTATCTTTAACTTACCTGGATCTCATCTGATGAACAGAAGGTGTTTAAAAGGAATAGTACACCCAAAACATGATTAGCCTTCCATTTTCTACTCACCCCCATGCTGAACAACACTTCTGGAGTACTTTTTTGATATCACCAAATGCATCTGGAGATCTGGGAGGCTTCTTGCTGTCTGCTGACATTCAAATAATGGGAGGTCTATGGCGCCGAGGCAGAAAGGTCCATAAAAGTCCACAAAAAGTGTCAATATTCCTCCATACAGCTCGATCCAATGTATTCCAAGTGTCCTGAGTGGGTAAGCGTCCAGAATTTTACTTTCGAAAGCTTGAAGTCATTTAGAATGTTTTTAGAGCATAAACAGTAGTGTATAGGATTTCCTAAGCCGCAGACTTCACGAGTCTAGAGGAAACGCTACGGCAGACCAAACCAGAATGAAAGTGGCGCATTCAGCTGCGACAAAAGAACTCATGCTCTTCCTCAACACTACCGTGGAGTCCTCAGACATTTTTCTTGGACGTTGTTTCTTTCTTTGCACAGGTAAACAGCACATTTTCTTCTTCTGCAGCTTGCATTATACGGCAGCAGCAGGCGGCTGAATCGCGCACTTTCATCTGGTTTGGTCTGCGGCGGTTTCCGTGGAAATGGGTGAGCTGCACTGAAATCTAAACACTGGCCTCAATAGCATTAAACTGACTTTAGATTTCGCGTGAATAGTCACTCAAGATTTGCAAGAAGCGGGCGGCAGATCTTCTACAGACATATGCAAACCATTATGAGAGCTCGATAAACTTCCCCAGGCTGCGGCGAGTATCAAAAAGCACTCCGAAAGTGGTGATTGCGTAGTGACAAAATGAGGCTAATCATATTTTGAAACCAACCACTATTCCTTTTAATCTAATCAAACTACTGGTTTTGATGGATGTTTTTTTTAACTGTTTCCAAGGCGCGTAGGTTTGATTTCAACTTTGGTAGGAACATGTAATTGGTCCTATGCAAAAATATGCATGCTCTGTTTTTTTATGCTTGGCGTGAAAATCAGGATGTATTTTGTTTAAAGAGAAAAGCAGCATTTCTTGCTACATTTGTAAAACTTTTATAAGCGCTCTACACACTAGATGCTGTTTATCAATGTTTAATCATCAATCATCAGCTCTGATGAATGAGGAATTATGACTTTTTTCAACTTTGAAAAGGTTTGCATTTGAAATTACCAGCGACTCAGACAGAAAGTAAATCTGTGCCTATTTAACAAAATATAGTCTAAATATGTCTGTTATATGTGGATTTATCCTGTTTTTTCTTTTCTCTGTATCATGAAACAAAGCAAAATAATAGATTCAAGGGACACCAAATAAATTTATTGTATAGTTACTCTATTTAACCCATATCATGTATTTTATCTTGGGCTGAAACAATTCATCGGAATAATCGATTATTAAAATGTCAACAAATTTAGTAATGGATTAATCGTTAACTGGTATGTAGAGACTCTAAAACATGTCTTTACCGCACAGATCGACCCACTTAGAGTAGGAATTATACCAATTCCATTACAATACCATTGTAAAAAAAATATAAAAACAAAAATGTTTTCGTCTGTCAGTATTCTCCATCCCCTCTACTGCTGCAACAAAGCTGGATTGTAAATTATAAACATGTTATTCACATCTAATTGTTGGTAGGGACAAGTTGGCCGGTCCAAAATGTTGGTACGGACATGTCCCTATGGTCCATATGCATAACTACACCCATGCATGTTTCTGACAGAGAGGATCTGACCTGCCTGGCTGAGTCATACCTGCCAACATCTACAACAAACAGCAGGGCAAACAGCATCACTTCCTGTTGCAAACCAAACTGGAATATTTTCAAAATAAAAGAAGCTCCTCCTTCAGAGTTTTTTTTTTTAAAGGTTGTGAGAAACTGTTCAATCATCTGACAGATACTTATATTTGATAAAACCTGTTTTTAGCTGAGGCTGTTTTATCCGTCATCCAGGTCTGAATATGACAGCAGGAAACATTATCACCGCCTGAGCTAAAGAGCGCGAGGAAGGGGCAAAAAAGAATGGGTTATATGCTTGGCTTCAGAGAAACTTCGTCCACACAGGCAACTAAATTATTCAAGGACGTTTCCAGGAGGTTACAAAAGGACCCGGAACAACATGTTAAGTTCTGCAGACATCATTGGCTTCTGTTAAGCATTTAGATAAATACAAAAGTGAATAAATAAATAAATAAAATCAATAAATACATCTTTAGAAATGAAATAAAATGTATAAATACATCAATAAAATTGATAAATAAATGCATTCATCTATAAAAATGAATAAATACATCAATAAAGATGAATAAGTTTGCAGCCAATTTACTAATCCTTGGTTCTTATTTTGAAATACAGGAAGAAGGAAATGATGTCATAAGGTGTTTAGTGGTCTTCCGGTGTTCCAGCTGTGTTTCCGTCTGTTCTTCCACCGTGTACCAGGCTGACGGCTGCTGGAATGACAGGGGGGGGGGTGTTCTGGTTCTATATAAAGCAGTGATGGACTCAGCCAGGGGCCACAGGGACCCACAGCCTCAGCTGGACATTAATCATGGGAACCATCATCTCACAGATCTTCTCCAGGTTCACCTCCAAGATTCCTGTCAGGATTTTAATGGGTGAGTTTTGAATAATTTCTGCCTTATTAAGGTTAAAAACTATTTTATTACCGGTGCATTAATATGATGACCTTTCAGCTCAGATTGTTGCTCATTTTACTCCTTATTGAAATCCATGTTCAATGTGTTTTATTAGGATTATTGCAGGACATTGATGGCAGCAATAATTCAACCTTTTAAGTTTATAAATTAGGCTTTTTTATTGGAACCTCGGCTATAAATGAGTGAAATAAGTGAAAGTTTTACTGCAGCAGAGGGAAAAGGTTAAGAAACAAACTTTAAAATAGAAATGTAATCTGTGGGGAAAATGAGAAATGTTCACGGTTAATGTTTGGGGACAATAAGTGCACCGCTGATGGTTTTAATGAGATCTCAGAGAAATGATGCTGCAGGAAACATTTCCACTGAATTAATAATTTCACAATAAAACCTTTTTAAGTTTCAGCTGAAGCTTCTGTTTTCAGGCTGTCAGATCTGATCCAGTGAAGGTGGAGAACGGAGGATAATTGTTGTGTCGTTACACCATTGCACATTAATGTCTCATTGTCACATTTAAGTAGTCCAATCTGATATTTGGACCAAGCGACCCGGTACCAGAACAAAGGCCTGGTTCTGACTGTCTCTGTCTCTGCTGTGTTTGTGTCTGCAGTGGGTCTGGATGCTGCAGGGAAAACCTCTCTGCTGTACAGACTGAAGCTGGGTGAGGTGGTCACCACCATCCCCACCATCGGTGAGTGATTCGAACCTGTCCTCTCCATGTTCACACTGACCGGAGCCGTTATTTAAAGTCACATGTGTCCAGGTTTCAACGTGGAGACGGTGGAATATAAAAACATCAGTTTTACTGTTTGGGACGTCGGTGGTCAGTCCGTCATCAGACCGCTGTGGAGACATTACTACACCAATTCTCAGGTAAAACCACTACAGGCGTGAGGAGGCGTGTATGGAGAGGCTTCCACGCGGAGGTCACATGTGGCGTCACTTTGGCTCGACGTGATGTGACTTTCGTCTCGAGGCTGGCCTCGCTTTGACCTCGATGTGGCGTCACTTTGACTGCGGTGTGGCGTCCAGATTTGACACTCGATAGTAAGCGGTCGACTTTGACTTCAGATGTGGCCTCACTGATTACGAATTCGATGTGGCGTCATTTCTTTGACTCGATGTGGCGTCACGCACTTTGACTCTCGATGTGGCGTCACTTTGTCAGCAATAATGCTGTGACTTTGACTTCGAATGTGGCGTCGATACATTTCGATGGCGTCACTTTGCGACTCATGTGGCCTCACTTTGACTTCAAATGTGGCGTTTCTTTGACTGCGATGTGGCGTCACTTTGGCTCGATGTGATGTCACTTTGACTCGATGTAGGCTCGCTTTGACTTCGATGTGGCGTCGCGGCCTCACTTTTGACTCGACTGATGTGCGTCACTTTGACTCGATGTGGCGTCACTTTGACTCGGATGTGGCGTCACTTTGACTCGATGTGTGGCGTCACTTTGGCTCGATGTGATGTGACTTTGACTCGATGCCCTCGAAAGTTTGGCGTCGGCATTGACTTGATCTTAGGCCCACTTTGACTCGATGTGTATTCACTTTGGTCGATGTGATTTGACTCGATGTGGCGTCACTTTGACTCGATGTGGCCTCACTTTTGACTTCGATGTGGCGTCGCTTTGACTTCGATGTGGCGCTCAGCACTTTGACTCGATGTGGCCTCAGTTTGGCTTCGACGTGATGTGACTTTGACTTCGATGTGGCGTCACGCTGGCTTCGTGATGTACCTCGCGCGGCTCGATGTGGCGTCCGCTTTGACTCGATGTGATGGTGATGTGGCCTCACTTTGACTCGATGTGAAGCGTCCACTTTGACTCGATGTGGCCTCACTTTGACTCAATGTGGCGTCACTTTGACTGATCGGCCTCACTTTTGATTCGATGTGGCGTCGCTTTGGCCGATGTGATGTGACTTTTGACAATCGATGTGGCGTCACTTTGACCTCGGATGTGGCCTCACTTTGGCTCGATGTGGCGTCACTCGATGTGGCGTCACTTTGACTCGCAATGTGGCGTCACTTTGACTCGATGTGCCGTCACTTTGACTCCTCGATGTGGCGTCAGTTTGGCTCGATGTGATGTGACTTTGACTCGATGTGGCCTCACTTTGGCTGATGTGATGTGACTGGGACTTCGATGTGGCGTCACTTTGACTCGATGTGGCGTCACTTTGACTCAATGTGGCGTCACTTTGACTCTGATGTGGCACCTCAGTTTGGCTCGAGATGTGGCGTGACTTTTGACTCGATGTGGCGTCACTTTGGCTTCGATGTGTGATGTGACTTTTGACTTCGATGTGGCGTCACTTTGACCTCGATGTGGCCTCACTTTGACTTCGATGTGGCGTCACTTTGACTCGATGTGGCGTCACTTCCTTTGACTCAATGTGGCCTCACTTTGACCTCGATGTGGCGTCACTTTGACTCGATGTGGCCTCACTTTGACTCGATGTGGCGTCACTTTGACTCGATGTGGCATCACTTTGGCTCGATGTGGCGTCACTTTGACTCGATGTGATGTGGCGTCACTTTGACTCGATGTGGCGTCACTTTGACTCGATGTGGCGCTCACTTTGACTCGATGTGGCCTCACTTTGGCTCGACGTGGTGATCACTTTGACTCAATGTGGCGCTCACTTTGACTCGATGTGGCCTCAGTTTGGCTCGACGTGGCGTCACTTTGACTCGATGTGGCCTCACTTTGACTCGATGTGGCCGTCACTTTGACTCGATGTGGCAGCGCCACTTTTGACTTCGACTCGCAGTGGCGCGATCACTTTGACTTCCTCGATGTGGCCTCAGCCTGGCTTTGACTCGATAATGGCGTCACTTTGATGACTTGGCCTCACACTGGCTCGATGTGGCGTCACTTTGACTCAATGTGGCGTCACTTTGACTTCAATGTGGCTACACTTTGACTCGACATGTGGCCACACTGATGGCGTCACTTTTGGCTCGATGATGTGACTTTTGACTCGATGTAGCGTCACTTTTGACTCTCGATGTGGCGTCACTTTGGACCTGCCGATGTGGCCTCACTTTTGACTCGATGTGGCGCCACTTTGACTCACTGTGTGGCGTCACTTTGACTCGATGTGACTTGCCTCAGTTTGGCTGTGGCGACGTGATGTGACTTTGACTCGATGTGGCCTCACTTTGACCTCGATGTGGCCTCACTTTGACTCGATGTGGCGTCACTTTGACTCGATGTGGCATCACTTTGGCTCGACGTGATGTGACTTTGACTCGATGTGGCCTCACTTTGACCTCGATGTATGTGGCGTCACTTTGACTCGATGTGGCGCCACTTTGACCTCGATGTGGCCTCAGTTTGGCTCGACGTGATGTGACTTTGACTCGATGTGGCCTCACTTTGGCTCGATGTGGCCTCACTTTGACTCGATGTGGCGTCACTTTGACTCGATGTGGCATCACTTTGGCTCGACATGATGTGACTTTGACTCGATGTGGCGTCACTTTTGACTCGATGTGGCGTCACTTTGGCTCGATGTGGCCTCACTTTGACTCGATGTGGCGTCACTTTGACTCAATGTGGCGTCACTTTGACTTCGTTAGCCAGCCTCAGTTTTGCTTTCGGCAGTGATGTGACTTTTGACTTCGATGTGGCCTCACTTTGGCTCTCGATGTGGCCTCCCACTTTGGCTTCGATGTGGCGTCGCTTTGGCTCGATGTGGCCTCGCACAGCCGATGTGAGATACTCGCACGTGACTTCGATGTGGCGTCCGCACGGCTTCGATGTAGGCGTCGCGCACGACTCAATGTGGCGTCACTTTATGACTTCGATGTAAGCGTCACTTTGGACTTCGATATTGGCGTCACTTTGGCCGGTGACGAGCTTTGACTTCGATGTGGCGTCACTTTGACTTCGATGTGGCGTCACTTTGGCACCGATCAGCCGACTGGCCTCACTTTGACTCGATGGCCAAGAAGCGTCACTTTGACTCAATGTGGCGTCGCTTTGACTTCGATGTGGCCTCCAGTTTGGCTTCGGCGATGATGTGACTTTTGACTGCGATGTGGCCTCCACTTTGGCTTCGATAATGGCCTCACTTTGACTTCGATGTGGCGTCACTTTTGACTTCGATGTGAAAGCATCACTTTGGCACCGACATGATGTGACTTTTGACTCGATGTAGCCTCGCTTTGACTTCGATGTGGCGTCGCGTCACTTTGACTTCGATGTAAGCGTCGCTTTGCCTACGATGTGGCCTCAGTTTGGCTCGACGTGATGTGACTTTGACTCGATGTGTGGCCTCACTTTGGCTCGATGTGGCCTCACTTTTGACTTCGATGTGAAAGCGTCACTTTGACTCGATGGTGGCATCACTTTGGCTCGTGCATGATGTGACTTTGACTGCGATGGTGGCATCACTTTGGCTTCGACATGATGTGTGACTTTGGCTCGATGCTGGCCTCGCGGCGGCCTCGTCTTGGCCTCACTTTGACTCGATGTGGCCTCACTTTGACTCGATGTGGCCTCACTTTGACTTCGATGTGGCGTCACTTTGACTCGATGTGGCCTCACTTTGACTCGATGTGGCCTCACTTTGACTCGATGTTGCCTCACTTTGGCTCGATGTGGCCTCACTTTGACTCGATGTGGCCTCACTTTGACTCGATGTGGCCTCACTTTGGCTCGATGTGGCCTCACTTTGACTCGATGTGGCGTCACTTCGGCTCGACACATGGAGGCCACTCCATTCACACCTGTTTATCACAATGTAACACAGTGGGTGTCTAACCCTAACCTTTCTGACAAATAGTGTGTTATTCCTGTTAAAATGAAGTAAGCAATCCAAAGTAACGTCATCTTCACCCCGACTTTTTGTCTGCAGGGTCTAATTTTTGTGGTGGACAGCAACGACCCTCAGAGGATTAAAGAAGCAGCAGAGAACCTGCACATGCAGGTGAGCCTCCGTTTAGTGATTCTCAAGCTGTTTGCTTCTGGTGGCCTTGATCTTTGTTTTCTGATGTGCTGCTCAGTTTCTCCACTTAAAACAAGTGTGACCTTTTTTTTCACACTGTCTACGGAAGAGGATTAGGGCCACTGTGTTGGGTTCAAAAATGTAGGTTCATAAAAGAGAAACTGAGTCTACACAGAAGAGGGATTTTTTAACGGCTTCTGCAGAAGGAGAGAGCTACGTTCAGCTACATCTACTCTCTGATGGGCTTCCTCAGCAGAAGCCTTTTATTAGCAGATCATACCACATGGGGTGGGTTACAAAATAGAGTCTTCTTTCTGACAAAGGTCATAGGACAAAATGCTCCTCTGATTGAATCACAGAATAGAGTGGTCTCTACCTGATAACTGTGATTAGCCTTGAACAAAACATCAGCAATTTTCTACCACCGTTGCATGACAGTTTGCAGTAAAGAGAGTGAAGCATCTCATATCTCCAATGTTCCATATGCACACACATTAACTTTATAATCATCATTGAATAAACCTAACACACAGAAAAAAATGTAACTGATTTTTTAATTTTATTTCAGTTTGATATGGGGAAAAAGTCAGAACTTTGGGTATCAGAATTCTGACTTTTAATCTCAAATTCTGACCTTTTTCTCAGAGAATTCTGACAACAGCTAACAAACATGTTAGCTTTAAGCCATAACCATGTCTGTTTTAGAGATTAGCTCTCTTGTTTTAATGACCTTCTGCTCAGAATTTCCTCAGAATTCTGAGAAAAAAGTCAGAATTCTGACTTTTTCCCATATTAACCTATAATAAAATTTAAAAATCAGTTAACTTTTTTTTTTTTTTTTTCCAGGGGCCCTAATCCTCTTCTGTACACTGTCAGCCCTTGCATGAGGCACAGATTTGAAGTCAAAACTAGTTAAGCTTTAATTTGTTCATCTTGACATTACTGCCACCTACTGGCCATGGATAGAAACGCCACCCAGTCACTGTGTTTTCTGTACCAGGGTTGTGTTCCTGCAGCTGCTGGTCCGCATATGGACCCCAGTAACTTTGGCAATATATACTAAAAGATAATGTATCTAAAAAATGTCAAATAGTTTAAAAAACAGCTTATATTTATTTTTAAATGCTCCAGCTTTATAACATTTTCATAGGGAGAAACATTTTATTTATTTAGAACACAATATAAATTGTGTTTGAAATAAAAATGAAATAAGTTTTAATTAATAAATGTAAGCATTTTCTTTATAGCTGGTATAAAACTGCTGATTCATTTGTGGCTGTAAAGTGAAAGTAAAGAGATGAAGCTCAGGTTCTGAAAAGGTTTTTGCTCTTTGGCCACGACTGAGATTTAGTTTTTCTAACTCCTGATAAATCCTGTTTCCAAACTTCCCAGACCTGTCTGGTTGGACTCTATCCAGAATCCTGTGATGTCTGTTGGTATTCTGTTCTGAAGCATGGCGGGGGCAGCATCATGATATGGGCTTACAACTTTTCTTGCAGCAGGGAAGCTGGTTCTGTTATAAAATAGGAAAGAAAAAAAAAACTACTAAAATATAAATTTGCTGAACTTGAAATAAGTGATCACATGAATTCTATTCAGTTAATTTCTATCGCTCCAATTACCAACATGCCATCTCAGATCACTTAATGGATCCACATCATCAGATCTATTAATCGACCCTACAAGAAACAGGAGATGTTGACTCTTCAGCAATCCCTCAGACTGAGCATTTTTTTTAGTGACAGGAAAAAAAAATCCCTTTTAACGGGAAGAAACCTCCAGCAGAAGCAGGCTCAGCTTGAGCGCTGAGGTTGACTGGGGTTCAAGGAGACAGAAGCAGACATAGAAAATGAACACAGAAGTTCTGATCTATAGACACCTGAGAGAAAGGTCAAAGGCCAATGGCTGCTGTAGCTTCTGACTTTAATCAGCAATTTGTGTTTCTGCAGTTGGACGAGGACCAACTGGCTGGAGTCCCTGTACTCATCTTTGCCAACAAACAGGATTTGCCACAAGCCATGTCGGTCAGTGACATCACAGAGGCTCTGAACCTATCAGGAGTGCAGCAACCGGTAGGTACTTCCTGTGCTTAGATGATCTGTGGACGTTTTGGGAGAACAGAATGACCGTTGTCCTGCTCTCTGTCCTTCCAGTGGTTTGTCCAGGGCTCCTGTGCCGTCAGCGGCAGCGGTCTGGTGGAGGGTCTGGACTGGCTCTCCGATCAGATCCAGAAAAAATAGCACTGATTTGTGCCGAGTCATTGAAGACCCCACGCGGCCTTTGCTGCTGCTTCTCTGGAGAAACCTGAAGGATCTTCTGAGAAACCTTAATATTTATGGCACTTTACCCTCATGTCTGTTAGCCAGACACAACTGTGTGTGTTTGAACTTTTACTCATTTACATGAAAACACTCTGACCCCAGGAATCGGTTTGATTTGGGAATGTTTTCATCCCTGAGAGATTCCCTGTTTTGCCTTTTGATTATCTTTTCCTCTGAACACAGCCTTGTGGTCTAAGTTCTTTGCTTAAGTTGGTGTTTTTGCAGCAGTTTAAAACAACTAAAGTTCTGATGGTGAATTTACAGATGAACGGAGAGAATCCGTCAACATGCCTCATTTTCTGCTGCTTTTACACCTTATTTTATAGGACAATGTATTTATTGTAAAGTCAGAATGTGATCTAATTTTCTAAAATAAAATTCAGAAGTAGTCGAGTCTTTCTTCCTTATTTAATGGACTAAGAGACACCCTGCTGAATTCATTTAATGCCTTAAAAACATTAGGAGTCAATTCAATATACTGTAGTGCAAATTCACAACACATAATTGCAAGGTACGTTACAGAGACAATTTAACCAGATCATCCAGTCAAACTGATTCAAAGTTTTCTATCTAAGGAAAACCAGTTGATTGCATCGACTCATTCACTCTTCAGCAATCCCTCACACTAAGGATGCTTTGTAGTGACAGTGGGGAGGAAAAAACTCTCTCTTTTAACAGGAAAGAAACCTCCAGCAGAACCATACTTTCAGTGTGGCGGCCATCTGCACAGGCCGACTGGAGTTCAAGGAGGAGACAGAAGCAGAGATACTAAAAGCAGCTATTAAAAGGCGGCCCGTCCGTGGGAAACACACACAGCCAGGCAGAGAGGCTCGAGCCAGCTCCCATGTCAGAGGATGAAGAAAGCACATCCAGTTAGTCACAGTCAGAGAAACAGGACTACACTGGAAAACAGGCCGATATCCAACATCTATAAACAAAGATGTTGATGGCAGCAGGACAGCTGATATTTCAATTTGAAAAAATAAGAGACAATTAGAAGAAATTTATTGATACAATTAATTGGTCTTTGGCGCTCAGACCTCAGCAGGAAACATAGCGCTGAATTTTTATAGATATGCATGAACAGGAGCAAAGAACAGTTTCCCACCAGATCTGAAACTGGTTGTGGAGAAAGAGGAAGCTGGTCAGTCTGTAGACTGCTGGTTAGAGACGGTTTGCTGAGCTTTATGGAGAGATCCAGTGGACTGCGTGAAATGATACCAGAGCTTCACTCAGGGACCTGGAAGATGGAAGTCCAGTTGGATAACGCAGATTGAGAGAACCTGTCCATGGTGAGCAAGCATGGAGCGACAGTGGAAAGGAAAAAGTCCCCATTGGGAAGAAACCTCTGGCAGAACCAGGCTCAACATTTGAAATTTGAGTCAACAATAGTAGCATTAGTAGGAGGTGTAAACCCTTTGGACATACACACAGAAACAATGATTATCATCCTTTAAATAACAAAATTACTCCTAAAACAAAATATAAGATTTAAACCTAAAATCAAGCACATTTAAAGTATTATTCAGCGATAGTTCTTTACATTCTAGTATTCATTTACTTTTCTCGCACACATTTTAAAGAATTCCCTTTTAACTTTCCCACTGCCATTCAGTTCCATTCTGAGCTGAAGTTTCTTCCACAGTGCACCTGTTCAACCGATCCAGAAATTGATACAACTCCTCCAGAACAGGTTTGGCACCAATGACATTGGTCCCTGGATCAGACCAGATCTTTTTAGGATGACCTCGAGATAGCTTCTGCCGACTTCCATTGGCGTGGCCCGCGTAATGCTTGGCGCTTTCAGGAAAATCCTATACACTACTGCTTATGCTCTAAAAACATTCTAAAAATGACTTCGTTTTCAGGTAAATTCTGGATCCCTACCCACTCAGGACACTTGGAATACATTGAATGAGAGGCGGTATGGAGGAATATTGACACGTTTTTTTTGTGGACTTTTTATGGACCTTGCTTTCCTGGCGGCATACATGTAGACCTCCATTATTTGAATGTCAACAGCAGACAGCAGAAGCCTCCCAGATCTCCAGATGCATTTGAGATAATATCCAAAAGTACTGCAGAGTGTTGTTCAGCATGGGGGTGAGTAGAAAATGAAGGCTAATCATGTTTTGGGTGGCTACTATTCCTTTAAGGAGAGGCAGAGCAACACTCCAGTGCCAGAGTGTTTTGCCAGTTATGGTTAGCAAGCCTGAGCCAACCTGCCTGTCTGATTCTCTGACTCCCCTGAAACCTGAACCTAATCTGTTTTTGTCCTCTCTGCTTCCTAGGAAGAACCTGTCTGAACCCAGAAACTCTGGAAAAGTTTCTCTGAAACCAGTCTGTCTGACCTCTGAAGAACCCTGGAAAGTCAATCTGTCAGATACCTGCCTGCCAGCTCTCAGAAGAAACTAAAAGAGAAGCTCAGATCCGAATCTGCAAGATCAGAAACCAAGCTCTGCCTCTGCCTTGCCCTCTGCCTGCCTTTAGCCTCTGGACCCTCCTGGTTCCCCTCCTCTGCTGCCTTGCTCAAACCTCTGAACAGGTATAGACCTGCACTCATTCAACTAGCAAACTTACCTGGATATCTGCTAACCTTTCTGTCCCCCTCTGCAGAGGAACCAGTCTTGACCAGTCCTGGACCTGATACCCCCCGCATCAGTACTTTATTATCATTGTGTTTCAAAATAAACTGTTGAACTTTTTTCCTGAGTCTGTGTGTTCTGCATGTGGGTTAGAAACCTTAAAACAAACATGACACTAAGCTGTAGATTTCAGAAGAAATCTGAGGATTGAAGCTGAAATTGTTCTCTCAGCTGCTCAAAGGATTTCAGGCAACCATCGTTCACCAAATGGTCTTTCCGGTTCAATCAAAATAATTTCCTGTTCAATTTTCTAAACCAAAACAAGGCTTTGTTTTAGGTTCACTCTTATAAGCCTGCAGTTGAACGCTATTTCTGACATTTTGAATTGAAAAATCTTCCTGGATGGGAAGTGAAACGTCTTCAGACTTGGAAACAAAGTCCAGTGGATTGTTTTTTTTAACTTTTTTTGAATGACTACTGGATGACTGAGATTCTTCACCAGCAGATTGAAGAAATAATTTCTTTGTAAGAATGCTTTTTGCATGAGACCCAATGTCTGGTTGTAATTAGCTGGTGTTCCTTGGATATCAAATTTGAACCTTTAATCTGTCTGGATGATCTGATTGAACTGGATCTATAAAGAGACCTGATGTGCTGTAAAATAAACTGAACTGATTTGAAATGGAACTAAACTTCATAGCACAACCGTAAATGAATTATTAACCCTAAATTAACAAAAATAACTATTAATATTATTAATCACAAAAAGATAATTCAGTCTTTAGCTCTGGAGCTCTAAATGTTCTCTAATTGCCAAAATTAACATTAACAGGATGAAAGTCACTGAATAAACAGCAACAGCTGCTTTTTTTCCCAACCTTTTCGTGACATTTGGAAAAAAACAAACATGCAACAGACTCAAACAGCACATGGTTTACTTTAAAGGTCGTGAAACATCTATGTTTCAAGATTTCTAAGTATCCTTAACCTTTACGTTGTAAAAAAAAATGCTGTTCTGTAGTTCCAAGCTCTTCTGTGAGGTATTTTCCATTGCTGACCTAATCAGAAAGAGTATTTGTGAGAGAAATCACAGGTGCATTCTTGGACATTACTTTCCACACAGTTTCAAGGTCTAATGTGGATATAAAAGTCGTTAGGAGATTTCAGTCTTTGCGGAAACATTCTGAAGTGACGCAAACATGCTCAGGATTCTGGTGTTGACATGTCTCGCTGCCCTGGGTAAGATCACGGAGCACACACTGATAATGTAAATGTTAGTCATTTGCTTCATTTATTTAAAATTATATTAACTGCCAGTCTCCTTTGACTGCTAGCTACACTATTCCCTTTTTGGAAAAAACACCAATATAGACCAGTTTCTAGGAACATGTGTCATATTTAAAGCAGTTGCATTGGTCGTTTCTTGCTTAGCGGTGGCTGAGCTGGAGCACGAGACCCGGTACCTGGAGGACACCTTTGAGAGAGTCGTGGGAGGAGAGGTTGCCAGTCCCAACTCCTGGCCCTGGCAGGTAATAAATAAGCAGCTGACACAACTATTCAATGCAAATTGGATGATTGGAAATATCTCCATCTGTATGCTGATGATAATTAGCATCATATCTGCCTGCGTTTTTTAGATTCTCAAGTTTAATTGATTGTTTAAGAAAACACTGGTTTAAATGTTTATGGTTCATATTTAAATATTAATAAAACTGAAACATAATTAGTAAACCTGCTTATTAAAATCTCTGAAAACCAACTCTACATCAGTTTCTTGGGATCCTCTAGTTAGGTTAAAAAATTTTAGCTCAAATTATTTTTTATCATTTAAGAACAATTGTGAATCTCAAAGTTACCATTTTGCTGCATGAAGTAAAATAATTTGTTATGCTTTTATTTCTCCTGGAATAGATTGTTGTAATGGACTTTTTACATGTCTTTCAATTGTTCAGGTCTTTGTTAGCCTGTATTATCTGCAATGTGTGGTATTGCAGGCTAACAAAAAGACCTCAACGACTCCCCATTACTAAGGGGCGGACCTGATCTTCTGGTCCCACTTCCATGTTTTCTGAGCTAAATCAAGGCTTTGTTGAGCTACTCTACAAGCCTTGAACTAAACAGTAATTCTGACTAATTAAAATAGATCCCTGGATGGGAAACAAAACGTCTTCAAACTTGGAAAACAAAGTCCAGTGGATTGTTTGTTTAACTTTTTTGGAAGGAACTAGCAGGTGATGCTAGGGAACTCTCAGGGAACTCTCACGAATCAGATTATTCTTCTTCCTCTTATTCTATATCTAACAGAATGGCTAAGGATTTAATCATGTTTAGAGTCTTTGATTCTCCTAAAGGAGCAATTCCGTCTTTTAAATATTTATCCAGAGTTTAAAAGACGGTAAGTGCCCATAACTGGGCAAGTGCCCATAAACCATGAGATACTAGTGGTAGCAAAAACCATTTCAACTTTCTCCACACCTGGATGAATCTGTTCACCTGGTGATGAAAGACAGGAAACAGAAGAGCTGTCTTAAGTTCAGGAAGTAGTGGAGTCGTGCATGGAGCCCATTAAAGACCAATGAGCATCAAAGAAGGAAACAACCACAATAGTTAGTTTCACCTGAATATTTTTCCGGGTTTGGGGACCTTACAAGGATAGATTTACTGAGATTTATCTTCCTCTGGAGGTAGAGAAGGGGATTTTTCCAGTGAAGTGTCCAGGGGGAAGTTTGCCATATGCCTCTGCTCTCCATCCTGAACCCACAGAGAATTGGTTTTATTGAATATGGACCAGAAAGCCCTTTACCACAGCTGCAGAAAAGCAGTTAACCAAAGACACTTTCAGAAGCGCTCGGTCAGCATCTGGTCAGAAAAACTCCAGATAAAAGAACCCCAGTGGAGGACTTTATACCAGCCTCCAATTAAAAACAAACTGGNACCCCAGTGGAGGACTTTATACCAGCCTCCAATTAAAAACAAACTGGTGATCTCCAACGGAGGATTTCAAAGGGCAACATCACCACAAACTCGTTTTTATCAGTTATTAATCGGGGTGTTTTAAACGAGTATATATATATATATATATATATATATATATATATATATATA
>JAGKQL010000041.1:2342531-2354527 GCA_018398635.1 Cyprinodon brontotheroides
TATATATATATATATATATATAGGTTCAAATAGGTTCAGTTTTTCATGGGGCTTTGGAATTGCCATCACTAATAGGAGACACAGAAATAATTAGTGGAGTCTCAGAGAAATGCAGGAGACCTGTTAATGAGTGTTGATGAGAAACACCTGAAGCAAAGGATCAGTAGGCGGCCCCAAGAGGGAGCCAGACTACATGACGTTTACATTGGGAAAACCTTTCCCTCAGGTTGGGACGAGCAGTCCAGTGATGATTGTCACTGGTGAACCTTTTAAATTGAGTGTGTAATAGCTTTTGCATATAATAATAAACATGATAATACGTACATTGTTTTATATACTGAGACTCACCTCTTCTTTTCTTCTTAGATCTCCCTTCAGTACATGTCTGGCAGCTACTGGTACCACACCTGTGGAGGTAGCCTGATTCGTACAGGTTGGGTGATGACTGCTGCTCACTGCGTGGACAGGTACCGTAACGACTCATCACGCCATCTTTAGGATCAAAAAGGAGGTTGAATATTTCGATGTCTGAACTCATCTCCAGCCTGATGAAACTTCTCAAAACTGCATGAATAAATTACAGAAAGACTTCACCTGTTTAAACAACAGATAAAATGTTTTAAGGAAACGCTATTTAACTTTTAGCTACTAGGGGAATTTGACCTGTAACTTCCAGGTTTTTTGCCCCCTGAAGGCAACTGCTCTGTCTTTAAACGAAGCCGTCTGTGTTCTGCTTCTGGTATCAGACCAGTTTGGACCAGCAGGTCTAGAATCCTGGAGATTGTGATAAAGATGAGGAAACATTCACCCTCTTGATGAAATCCTCCATCAGAACCAGAACATTGATTAGTGAGGATCAGAGCTAACAGCTGTTAAGTTAGGCCCCGTCCACACGAAGTCAAAACGAACACGAAACGCTAATATTTTCCAAAACGTTTGCCGTAAAGACGGAGACGTAAAATAAATGTGATCGATCCACCACGAATGCGTGAAAACGCTGCAAAATGTAGCGCGAGGCCTGTAAGTGATGGCTGTGGTGCCGAAAGCAAAATAAGAAAGACGCAAAACGAAATGGTGGGCATGCGCACTAATATTAACTGCGCATGGTTGCCCTGCGGGTCCATTTTGGTGGTTCAGTCAAATTCGGGTGCTGAACTATGTGGTCGATATTGCTCTGTTCATCCTGGAGATATTCCAGAAGAGAAGATTCTGTTGTAAGCCGACAGCAGGGTGAGTAGCATTAGCAGCAACGGCGCCATTGTTGTTGTGATACTGTGTCGCGCGCTATGACGCATGCGTGTAAAAATGCGGTTAGAGCTTTAAAATGGAAACGCGAAAACGGCGTTTCGAAATCTTCCCTCTGAAGGCTGAATAAAAAGATCTTTTACAGACCCCGAAATGCCGGCTTCGTGTGGATGAGAGGCTGGTTTGGTGAAAATAATGCGTTTAGGCCAGGGTTGTCTTCGTGGATTGGGGCCTTAGTTAGCTCGGGTGTTTAAGGGGAGCTCAGACTGATGGAAAGCGGCGCTCTGGGTCACATGACCCATTCAGATAGGGATCATCCCTCTGAGGTTACTGAGGAGAGCAGCACAGCTGAGGAGAGCAGCACAGAGGGAGCATCGATACACAGCAGGAGATGAACATGGAGCTGAAGGATCATTGGCTGGATCTCATAAATCAGGCTAAAGCTGGGGTCATAAGTAATGCTTTGTTATTTTAACTAATAAAACAAGTCATGTCATAAAATATAGTCTTTATAAGCAAAAAATAAATATCATACATGTTTGGTGACAATGACTCCATCCTGGAGAGAGAAATATCAGCTGTCCTGCTGCCATCAACACCTTTGTTTCTAGATGATTGAGATCGGCCTGTTTTTCAGTGTAGTCTGTTCTCTGACTGTGACTGGCTGCATGTGCTCTCTTCATCCTCTGATGGGAGCTCGTCTGCCTGGCTATGTGTTTCCTGGACAGGGTCGCCTGTGGAGCTGGTTGACAGTTGCCTTTTGTATCTATGCTTCTTTTTCTATGTCTGCTTCTGTCTCCTTGAACCCCAGTGGGCCTCAGCAGATGGCCGCTCACACTGAGCCTGGTTCTGCTGGAGGTTTCTTCCTGTTCAAAGGGATTTTTTCCTCTCCACTGTCACTACAAGCATGCTTAGCGTGAGGGATTGCTGAAGAGTCAATGAGTCGATGCAATCAGCTGGTTTTCCTTAGATAGAAAAAATTGAATTGATTAGATATACCAGATACTTTATATTACTGTTCTTTATGACTTTGCAGTTCAAGGACATACCGTGTTGTTCTTGGTGAACATGATCTGAACTCCAACAGTGGAAGAGAGCAGGTCATCAGCGTCAGCCAGATCTACATCCACTCCAACTGGAACTCAAACAGTGTTGCCAATGGGTGAGGAAAACCTATTTTAATGGCTAGAAATTCATTTATAATACAAGAAAACTGCATCGTTACCAATCTCACTTCAAGATGAATGCTACCATTTTATCTAAAACTTCAACCAAACATGTTTCTGTAAAGAGTTCTCTGTATTTCAGGTATGACATCGCCCTCCTAAAGCTTTCGTCCAATGCAGTTCTGAACTCTTACGTCCAGCTTGCCTCTCTGCCTCCTTCCGAGCAGATTCTGCCACACAACAACCCTTGCTACATCACTGGATGGGGACGCACCTCCAGTCAGTTCTATGGATTTCAGCCGCTGATTTCCTGTCAGTAGTATTTATTAAGTCTCCTCCCTTTTCTAAATCCTATTCTTTCACTTTTAATAGCTGGTGGTAGCCTGTCTACTCAGCTAAAGCAAGCCTACCTTCCTCTGGTGGACCACAAGACCTGCTCCAGCAGTGGCTGGTGGGGTAGTACTGTGAAGACCACTATGGTGTGCGGTGGTGGCGGTAATGAGTCTGGATGTAATGTGAGTTTATCTAGAAAGGACAGTCAGCTTATTTAAGTGTTGCTCCATCAACTTCTGTCTCATTTTGGTGGTTCTGACCATTTTTATTTTAATCGTCTTGTTTGTGTTTTATCAGGGTGATTCTGGAGGTCCACTTAACTGCCAGGTTAGCGGCAAGTACTATGTGCATGGCATTGCTAGCTTTGTGTCTGGCTTAGGTTGCAACTATCCTCAGAAGCCCACCGTTTTCACCCGTGTGTCTGCCTACATCAACTGGATTAACTCAGTAAGAGACAAACATGCAGACTCTCATCAGTGAAGGAGTTAAGAGAATGGATCTTAATGAAGTTTTTCTTTTTTTTCAGATCCTGTAACAGGTGTTTTCAGAATTCTGGGATGCGCAACTTTATTCAATAATGTTTGCATCTAAAGAAAAACAACAGATTCACTGCATTTAATAAAAATCATCAAACGTTGTTTAAAGCCTCATTATTCATTTAATTAAAAAATGATAAACGTTATGCAGTTACATGCAGAAAATTGCTGCAGCTTGCAAAAGTATTCAAACCCCTTCGATAGACTCCCTTCCTCCTTTAGGAAACCTCCTTCAGTTCTGGAAACTGCTGTTGTAATCTTTACCACTATAGAATTGTTGGTAATCATATCTTCAAGGTGAAGGTTATTTCAACAGCTGAAAGTTCAGTTCATTTCCAGAACTCCAATTCACAACATGTCATCTCAATGCACTTTAGAGAGAAAATTCAACCATATCACACAGATTGTTTCAAAGTTTTATATCTAAGGAAAACCAACTATTTTAATTGACTTATTGACTCTTCAGCAATCCCTCAATGCAGAGGATATTACCTCCTGAACAGGAATAAACCTCCATCAGAATCAGAACCAGGCTGTGTGTGAGCAGCCATCTGCCGAGGCTGACTGGGGTTCAAGGAGGTGTCTGCCTTATGGACTAAAACTGGTAGTTGGTTCCACAGGAGAGGAGCCTGATAACTAATCCCATTCTACTTTATGCTGATGAAGGTTCTTAGTCATCCAGGTCATAGTCATTCAGAAAAATTAAAAAATATCCACTGGACTTGGTTTTCAAGATTTGAAGACGTTTCGCCACCTCTCCAGGAAGCTTTCAAGTCCAGTGGATATTTTTTGAACATTCTACTTTTAGAGATTCTAGGAACCACTAGTAAAGCTGCCGATTAGGAACCTCTTGGATATGAGATTTAAATGACAGTCAAGATTTTTTACTTTCCTACCCGAGATCAATTTAATCCCATCTAGATAAAGTGACTGACTAATTTTCTTTTTCAGAGACTTTGGTCCAAGACTATAACTTCTGTTTTGTCTGCATTCAAAAGCAAAATGTTAAGAGTCGCCCATGTTTTTAAGTCTTCAGACATACCTGTAGTCTATCTAATGGATTAGTTTAATCTGGATTAATAGACAGATATAGCTGAATATGATCAGTATAACAATGGAAATTAACCCCATACTGTCTAATAATTCTAACCATTGGGAGAATATATAGAGTAAAGAGAAATGGCCCTAGGACTGATCCCTTTGGTACTCTGCATGTAACCCTGGAGCACGAGTAAGATTTATTATTAAAATGAATGGTGTAGGTGGTCACACACTTGTTTGACAACTATTTTCACAAGAACTTTGGTTAAGAAAGGAAGCTTGGATATAGGTCTATAATTGGCCAATGGCCAATTGGTTCAAGAGATGGTCAAAAGCCTGGGGAACATATCCCTATAACAGGGACAGGTTAATCACATCTAAAATGGAAGAAGAAATCAGAGAGTATATGTCCTTAAATAACTTGGCTGGAACTGGATCTAACATACAAGTTGAAGGCTTGGATGAAGATAATAATTTTGCTAATTCTGAAATTTCAATTTAATGAAAACAATCTAAACATTGTTGAGGCTGTTGTTACCTCCGATGCTGCCATACCTTTCAGACATAAACAAATCCCATTTAGAGGGTTGCAAATTATCTAATTTTTAAAAGCATCACTCTTATTTAGAAAGAATCCCATAATGATTACTGATAAGAGCGGGTGGGGTAGATGGTTCAACAGAGCTATGGCTCTGGGTGAGCTTGGCAACTCTATTAAAAAGAAATCCTGGGTTATTCTTATCAATGAGGAGAAATATGTTGCTAATGCTTCATGAAGATTCATTTCATACAGCAGTAAACTGTTTTTCTAGACTAGTTAGATTTCTTGTAGGCATGTAGAGCGCCATTTTCTGTCCAGTTTCCTAGCATTTAGCTTCAAAGTGCACAGCTCTTCTTTAAACCAGGGAAGCAGCTTTCCACTTTTATAGTTTTTCTTTTTCAAAAGGGCTACACTGTCTATGGCAGCCTGCAGAGAACTAACAACCTCATCAACAAAATCATCAACCTGTGAAGGGGAATAAACTAAATGTTTACCCTCTGCAGCACTCCTCAGCCACACAAAGGAGGGGAGGAGGAAGAAAGTGAAACAGATTCTTTAAAATGTATTACTGCATTATCTGATAATGATCTGCTAAAGTGAAACCTTCTTTTGGGGAAGGAGAACTCTGTTAAAGTAATCCGAAAGCTTATTGAAAAAGTGGTCAGAGAGGATAGGGTTGTGAGGCAATACTTTTATCTCTTCATATTCAATGCCATATTTCAGAACAAGGTCCAAATTATGAAGATGAGAATGTGTGGGACTACTCACATTTTGAACAAAGCCAATTGAGTCTAAGATAGCATTACAGGCTGCATTTAAGCTATCACCTTGCTTGTCAGCATGGTTGTTAACATCCCCTACAATGATGAACATGTCCATATTCAACACCAAATCAGGTAGGAACTCTGACTCAGACTAAGGACCTGGTGGACGATGCAAAGTTTAAAAAAGAAAAGTTGTTTTTTTACTTTGCAATTTGGATGAGGGAAACTAAGGGTTAAATGTTCAAAAAAGTTGTAATTATTAACTGACTTTGCACTAATCAATTCAATTCTGTTTATTTCTATAGCGCCATTTCACAACACATGTCATCTCAAGGCACTTTACAGTTCAACCAGATCATCCAGTGAAATTGATTCAAAGTTTTCTATCTAAGGAAATCATTGGGTTTAAGAAGTTGATGGAGTTGAAGGTAAATGCTTCTTTATAAAAGAAAACATCAAATAGTTTAAACTGAAATTTAAATGATAAATAAAACAGAATTAATGATATAATCCTGTAAACAGACCTTTTTCATTGTGTTAAACTTCTATAACGGCTGTTATACAATCACAAAGTTTGTCCACTTCACCAAAAATACACAGAATTTGATGTTCTAGTTACAGTGGGTCCCGTCAGGTGTGCAGATTGACGTCATTGTTCTTTACACTTTAACCTCTTCTCTACCAGCTGTGTTTGTTCCAGATGTTCACACACAGTAGAGTTCGGATGGCGAAAGCTTTAATAACTTTGACCGTTTTTTTTTTTTATCCTTAGCTGCTGTCACTCTTTTAGCACAGATAAAAAAAAAAACTGAGCGTTCTAAAGACAAGTCTAATCAAATAGAGATTATGTGATGCAGCTAATCCCGTGGAAACCTCACATGGTCTAATAGTAAGGACCATAAAAAAATGCCCGATTCCTTCTACAAATTGTATTGTGTAATAATGAGGTGTTTTAGTGTAGACGGGGTGCCTCCCCTGAGCTGCTGCTGTCATGGTGCCCAATAACTGACCTCACTGTGTTAGCACAGCTTTAGTACCTGTTGCGAACATTGTGCATAGAGTATGCAAATCAATATTTAATGCAAAATTGATATCAGATAGTGAGTAGAAGGCCATATTTTATTGTTTTAATGTATTATTTTATGGAAAAGTTAAGGTTTCACATCGTTGAGAGATGAAAACATCTTGTATTTCTTGTCTATGCATCCATCCAGCGTCAGCAGAGCCCCTCAGATTTCCTTTCATCCAGACGCCTGCTGCGGCTCTGGTGGGGGAAGCATGAGGCACTCTCAGGCCAGCAGAGCGATATAGCCCCTCCATGGTGTCCCTCCTGGCTCTTCCTCTGGGCCTCCTTTTGGAGCACCTCCTAGGAGGCATCTTGGACGTGGAAAGAGATGTGGAGGAAGCGTTAGCTCTTTCGAACCTATCTAGCAAAAGAAAAACTACTACAGCTACCTTACATCCTCGGTATAAAGATGTTAAAATATATTAACATAATTATTCCAAATAGTGAAAAAATTTGGGTTTAAAAACAAAAATAAGGAGATAATTCCAGCAAACCATGTTTGTCCCCTACAATCAAGCTATCAAGCTTGATTTGGGCTTGATGTGTCTGCGAGGTCCGTGCATCAAAATACATGGCTTCTACAGCCCTTTGCATAGGTTCACAGTGGAATAATTTTCAGCATCACATTTCTAGGAATGAAATACCTGAAATCGTGATTAACTGGATGTCTTGTCTTGTTCTGTTTCCCACTCTTCCGAAAAGCTCCTGGAAAATCATACAAGTCAGCATAGAAACATCCATCCATTATCTGGACACATGTCCCAATTCCAGCCAGCGACAGGTGCTGGTGCCTATCTCCAGCTTCCGTCAATGGAGCAGAGGCGAGTCCACCCCGGACACAGGTCGCCAGTCCATCGCAGGGCAACACAGAGACAAACAGGACAAACAACCATTCACACACACACACTAATGAGAATTTAGAGAAGCCAATCAACCAAACAGTCATGTTTGTGGACTGTGGGAGGAAGCCGGAGTACCTGGAAAGAACCCATGCATGCTCAGGGAGAACATGCAAACTCCATGCAGTGCTACCCACTGCGCTACCGAGCAGCCCAACATAGAAACATGGCTTCCGAAAAAAGTGCAACACTTCACCACAGTTTGGATATAATAAGAACATGAGAGAACATAGCCACCTACACTAGGGTGAACATATTTTCATTTGGGGAAACCAGGACACCCTGGAGTGGGGGGCTTGATGGGTTGGGGGATTTTGATTGAAAGAGCAAAATGTCTCATTATCGGGATTTGCTCCGTGATGAGAGTGAAAATAAGTACTTTTGTTACTAGTTGTTTTAATGGTTATAGAGTCAGATATGTGGCAGTAACGCTTTTGGTTTATCTTAAAAGGTTTTTAATCTGTTACTGTGTAATGAGTTTGGCTGTAATTTAATAAGGACAGATTCTAATATATCTGCAGAGTGGGAACTATAAATAATCTGATAGGAGTTTAATTTTTTTATTGTTGTTTTGCACAATATTTAACATTTATTTAACTGATCTAAGGTTTCTATCATTACATTTGATTTTGAACCTTTATTCCACTCCGGTGGTTGGAACCTTTTATTCCACTCTGGATTCGTGTGAGTGTAGTCTTTGTTCACTTCACAATAAAAAAATAAATAAATAAACAGTTTTGAAAACTTCTGTATTCATTCTTTTTTCCTGCTTTGTGTGTCAACTTTCACGGTTGCTAAGCAACAGAGCATACTGGCGCTAAAACCCGCCGAAGGGAGGACCTGTTCGAATTTACAGCCAAAACTCTTCCGGCCTCCTTATTTTCAAAGACTTTGAAGGATCCAGTCTAGGTAGACCGCGTCCTTGGAGGATGCAGCCCAGGTTTTCGAACAGAGCCTCTGATTAAGAACAGGGCTGCCGCACTGACAGCGGCTCAGGGATTACGTCACACGCGGGCGTTGTGCGCAGTGAAATCAGGGCGTTTCCTCACTTTCTAAAAAAAACCCGGGACGCCCGGGACAGGACGTGAAATATGGATATGTCCCGGGAAATATGGACGTTTGGTCACCCTAACTTACACTATGTCCAACAGATCTTCTTAGCTAACTGCCTCAATCATCTACGCCCCTGAGTCTTTTGGTGACTGCTTATTTGGAACTGAATCCCAGGATCTCATCCAGCTGGTTCTGGCAGTCTGATCTGCTGTGATTGTTGTGGTCCTTCAGCCTCACGTAGTCCTGCTATATTTTCTTCAGCTTGTCCCGCTCCTACTTTGTTTATTTCGGCCAGTCTGGCTGCAGTCATGGCGTAGATGTGATCCTTCCGCATCGCAAACTCAAGCCTCTTCATCTTTCTCACTGGCCAAAAAACCTAACCTCATTTTGTGGACTAATAGTAAAGAATTAAAATATACACAGTCCTCCATTGAAGGAACAAATGCATGGATTGTTTCGCAAAATCACCATTGGACAAGATATTTCTAATTTTTTGCAGTTTTCAGGAAATGAGAGATGAAAATTCTAGAAACCTCTTTGATGTGGGATTTAAGACAGGTACTTATCAACAATAACACCGATTGCCATAAAGCGGGACAGATGGACCCAGTATTCAAGGCTTCAGACAGTGGGAAGTTTCAAAACATATAATAACAGACAGAACAGAAACAGAAACGTGGGCTGCTGTTGATCAGCTGACATGCAGTGACTGAAGGGGGAGGGCAGATTATCGCTCATCGCTGGCACTCTGAATTTGGGAGAAACACAGGAAAGTAACCATGATCATCTGACAGAAGACGATTATCAGTGTGAGTCACTTACCTGGTCTAACAGTCCTCTCATCAAAGGCAGGATCAGCCGATGCACTGTCTAGGAGATGTGGCACTGAGCTGTCCAGAGCGTCCCGGCTGTAGCAACCCCAGTGAGCAGGCAGGAAACCAATCCAGGTCAGGAAAACAGCTCAGAACAAGGATGGTTTTGAGATCAAGGAGTCCATAGCCCGGTCACTGGTTCCGATCTAAACAGGAACAGACAGATCCAGGATTGCTCCACAGAGCATTCAGGCAGGTTTAGAGTTCAAATGAGTCCAGCAGAAAGCTCAGACAGACACACTCAGATGGATAGAGGTTTACTCAGTGATAGAGAGGGACAAAGACAAGGTCTGGTACCAGGATAACTGCAGAGCTTTAAACTGTACTCCCCATTGGAGCCAGGGTTATGGGAATTCATTCATTCATTCATTAAAGGAAAATTCGGTTTTTACTAACACTTTTAGCCCATTTTCTGGGTGTCAGGATGAAATCGAATGATCGACACCAAAATTTTGACAATTGGTCCTGTCTCACTGCTTTTTGGCTCATGCAAGAATCCCCTGGCTGAAAAGCTTTAGAATGGCTTTCCCACATAGTGCATGTCCGATAATGTCCTTAAAAACAACCTTAAGCGTTCTTTTTTAAAATACGTAAATTCTCTAATATTGGCCTGTATTCCAATAGCGGCGGGTCTCTAATAATGGCGGTCGCTGTCAGAGGAGGTAAATAATGGCCGGTCTCTAATACAGGCCGGGGCTATAAACGTTTTTTCTGGGCATACCTCAACATTATACTTGTGGTAGTAAGTAACATACAAGTACCACAGCCCTGCGCAGCTGGGCGACAAAGCCCTGCTGCTGCCCGTCTGCGCGAGGAAGAGAACAGACACGCAGCAGAACAGGAGGAGGGCAGCAGCAGTGATGAGGAGATTAAAGGGAGATGAAGAGGAGGAGGAAACTGAGGAGGAGAATTAAACAGAATTGGAGGATTTTTATATTTTTTTTTTACTTCAAACCAAGCGAGACATGGTAACTGCAATACTTTTTCAATAAATGAATCTAGTGTTTTATAGGTTCAAATAGACACAAAATCTCATTTTTATTCATTCCACTGGTAGTCTGTTTTGCTCAAATAGCAATAGAGGCCTGTCTCTAATACTGGCCTGTATCAATAAAAGGCCTGGACAGCGATGCACTTGAGTGAAATAAAAGGCCGGGGCCTATATTAGAGAATTTCCCATAATGCTACTCACGGGTGCGTCAAGCGCTGTTCAATGGCGTTCCAAAAAAAGTTTCCATAAAGAGAAAAAAGTTCCTGTAGTGTTTTTATTTAGCATTTTGTAAGAAATCCCAGCTGAGTTCTGTTGGAATAGTCAATATTCGCCTGCCACCGGAAGCGGAAATGGGGCCTGTTTACGGCTTAGTTGTAGTCTTTTAGCAAGGCCCAAGTGTTTCTGCTTCACTCTGTGTACTCCCAGCGTCGAGGGTCTTTTCGCGTCTCTGTTAAACTTACTTTAAAAAACTCTGAAAATGGAATACGAAGGTGGATTCTTTGAGGAGGACATATTGGACTTTGAGTTTGGCGGTAGAGGATACCGTCGCCAACTAGTGGTCTGGAGTGTGCAACGCTTCAGATTGGAACGGGAAGCGGAAGTTTATAGCGGTTGTGATGTAATCGGAAAACTTTAATCTGGGATTTACAAAATGCTAAATAAAACAAATCACAAGAGCGTTTTTCTTTCTGAGAAACTTTTTTTGGAGCGTCAAATTTGAACAGCGCTGACACGACCCGGTGAGTAGCATATTTAAAAAGAAGCGTTTAAGGTTGTTTAAGGACATTATGGGACATACACCTATGGAAGCCATTCTGGGAAACAGAAGCCAACCAGGGTGGATTGCCGCCAGAGCTAAGCTCGCCGAGAGACAGGACCAATGCGTCCAAAAATGTTGAATTGTCGATCATTGATTTCATCCTGGACACTACAAGAAAATAAGGGCTAAAAAGGAGGTATTTAAAGCGGAATTATAACGATAAGCTTAACAGGAAATAAAATAATCACACTAGATTACTTATATCTGTAATTTAAATGCAAGGTGAGGTAGAATACTTCCTGTTTCCAACTGTCCAAACTTCAGTACAGACAGTAGGCTTTATTTTTATTCTATAATTGGCCTATCATGATATAAGAAAATAGTCTATTTGAATTTGGGTCCAAAATGTTTTTCTATCTACAGGTAAAAAAACAAAAAGGAGGAATTCCCATTTACTCCTTGTAATGATGCTATCTTATCTTACCATGTGTATTAGTAAGCCAAAACAATATCTGTCGCACTGCAGTCTGCCCACCTTTTTTTTTAAAAAACACTGGGCAACAAATAGACATCTTATCTTTAGAGTTTTATATTTCTCAATTTGTTTTTCTTTTTAGAAAAAAAACATGTTTTTTTAGACGTTATATGGGATATATTTTAAACTATGTTTCTGTTATCTGCGCTTAAAGGAATAGTACACCCAAAACATGATTAGCCTTCATTTTCTAC
>JAGKQL010000041.1:2355452-2389304 GCA_018398635.1 Cyprinodon brontotheroides
TTGACTTTTTGAATCCAAGCTGGATTCTAACTTTGTCTCTGTTTCCAGGAAACCAGCTTGTTTCTCCTGTAAAGCTCTGGAAGAGCTTAACCTGCCAAGCCTGCCCTCTGAGCCAAACCTTGAAGCCTGCCTTTGAGCTTTCATGCAGCCTTGGATCAAGAGCTGGAAACCCCGAGCTTCACTCTGTTCAAATCCTAAGAAGTAAGACGCTGAAGCAGCTTGCGGACTCTGCGAACCAAACTCTCTCCAGTTCCAACAACCTTTCTCTCCAAGCTTTAATCAAGGACCCTCAAGGTACAAGTCAGAAACAATCTAAAGACAAATCTCTAAGTGCCCTGCTAACTGAACTGTCTTCCTACGCAGACTCCGGTGAACCCGTGTTCCAGGACCACAACCAGAACCAGTATCATTGTGCTTGCAAAATAAACTCTGTTAAACTTTTACTACTGTTTCCGTCTAGTGGTGTTCTGCATACTTGGGTCGCTTTAGAGAACCCATCATGACAGTTACAAACATAAGCTTATATCAAGTCTTACAAATAAATAAAAATAAATTTTATATCTAAACATATTCACAAATCTGCTGACAAGCGTTTATTTAATAGCTGGTATATTCTGATCATTAGCAGGCCTCTGTGGGTTAGAATAATAGCAGTTATATCTTACCTCTCCACTGCGCTTTTGCAGCCTGAGAAAAATCCATCACCGGTTTTGCTGCCGCCGAAGCCGTCAAAGCTTAATCTCCTCCCTCCAATAACAAGTCAATAAAAAAAATAATATTTAAATTTCCATATCTATTTTTTTTTTGGTTTTGTTGTTTCTTTCCATATTTCTCCAGCTGTCGGATTTTGTCTGCCGCTGTTTTTGGGGTAAAAATGGGTGTTTTTCGGACCACTCCCTTTGAGGAGTGAACGTGTCAAACAATCGAAGGTGGTAGGATTTGATTTAGCGGATTGCATATACTGTTCATTGACTGTAGCAACATGGCTTCTACATCAGGAGGAAGTAGTGGTAATGAGATGGAATGGATCATTTCAAGATCATCACGAATGAAAAGAGCGATTAGGAAGGAGCATTTATAAGCAGTTTGGCGCAAAGTTTACCTTTTAAGGACTTAGAAGCAATTTAGCTTATGATTCACCCTTTTCTGTGATATCAAAGAAACACTTTTCTTTCAGTGTTAAAAAATGCTATACCTTGTTTTAGGATTTATTAGCTATTTTAGCGCTAATGTTGTCTAACTGAGGATTTATAAGCAGTTTAGAAAAAAAAACTTTTTAAGGATTTACTAGCAAATTAGCTTACATGATTTACTTTTCTTTAAGGGATTTTGAGCCATTTAATTTGAATCCACCCCCTTCGGTTTGGTAGGATCACAGATTAACTTATGTTAAATCTGGCAACAAATCTTGTTCTACACAATATAAAATAAGTGTTTAGGAGTCTTATCAAACTAATAGACAAAGGGATTGAGGATTTAATTTTGAGGCATCTAACAATGGCCACGGACTGAAGGTGACTTTTGAAATAGCATAACTTGGGAGTTTTCATTTTTGGGATATGTGGTTATAGAAACCACAAATGGCAGCATCTAATGCCATAGATGTGCATAAATTTTGGTCCGAGCGATAAGACTAACTTGGGAGTTAAATCTTTTTAGTTTTAGTTGGACCAAAGTGATCAGGGTGATTTGAATCATCTGAGTTTTGCTTTAGAAGTGGAATTTGATTTGCTCCACTAGCTGAGAGAGATATTTTGAAGTTATTAGATTTAGTTAAATTTTCTATATTTTGATGCTCTCCAAGAATGTCAAAGGTTATATTTTCTTCTCATATAAGGCTAAGACATTTAGTATTGGATTTAGTAGGTTGTGACTTTAAGATTTCATTATTGAGTGGTGAGCGCTGAATGTTAATGCTTTCACACGGTTTTCAATAATGGCTCTAAGTTTATTCTCATATACTGTGTGCAGAATGACCGTTATATTCAGAATGACCACCAAACTGAGACACCAATTAAATGTTACATTCAATGAGCCCAGCAACATGGGACGCTAAATAAATGTAAAAATGTAGGCAATTAATGGGCCCACCCAGGGACGCCATATTTATGTTGTGATTCATAATAGTTAAATTCTATTCCCAGCCCGCTGGGAATTTATATGTTTCTGATACTTTAAGATGTTTATTGCCCTCCCTGTAGGGGTGGTAAAATATCTTATTTTAATCAGATATTATTTCAGCTGTTATATACTGTTTATGACACACAGTCCTACTAACTGTGTGTTAGAACAATAAATTAAAGAGTGATTCTAGAACTAATCATGGTCAAACAGTTATTTTCTGCACATACATGGAATAAATTCACCACAACTTCTGTTCAAAATATAATATTTCATTAACAAAATTAATTCAGCTCCAAGTCAAACGTATTTCAGTTTAACACTCTCAACTAAGACTAGTAAAACTCAACTAAACTAAACTAACTACTATGTACAAAGAGGAAGGGGAAAACGGTTGAAAAACATATTACAGTTTAAGATGGATTCGGTGTTTTGAAACCAAAAGTTTATCTCCGGAAGAATATGGGATATGACAGTCAAATTAGCTTTTTCACTAATTTTTAAAGAAATTGGAATGTTTTCGGACCAATTCACAATGCAAATCCATGAGGGTGAATAAAACATTATTTGGCCAAATAATGTTCTATTGAATGTGATTTGCTTAATCAAGAACCAAAAACCTTTAGTTAAATGATTCTTTACCCTCTTTTGAAATAGCTAGCAGCGAATAGACATCAGGATTCCACTAAATGACTCTTGGTCATACTTGGTAATGGAAATGTAACGAGCATTTGAGGAACACATGAATACCAATGTTATATCAGTGTTTAAATCCTTAGTGAATAAAGCTTGTCTAAGCTTTCAGCAACAGCTCAACACATATTCCAGTAGCATAGCGTCGTAGCATGCAGTGCATTCTTTAGCATCAACTAGCATTGTCTTTAGTCAGCAGTAAACACACGGGATATGATTAGCATCATCAAAAGACACATTTCTTTGTTCTGTCCTGTCCTTAACTGCTGAGAACCTGCAAACCTTTTCCCATGTCCATTTTGGAAAAGCTTTCTGGTTTCATCCAGTTTTGCAGCGCCTGCGGTCAGGGGTTCTTTTGTTCTCAAGGCCTCACAGCAGGGGTCCCCGTCAGTCTCAAATCCAGAGCATGGCTTCTTATCCAGTTTCTGCTCTGTAAGTTCTGGAAACTCGAGAGAAATGTGTTGCAAAGGTTTTCTGTTTGCAGCAGTTTGGTTCTGAAGGGTTCTGACTTATCTTTGATGGTTCTGGGGATCTGGTCCTGGGGGCCTGCATCTCACTGTATGGGGGCCACAGTGGGCCCCAGCTTTCGAGCGCAGGAGCAGAAGCAGGCTGGATCAGACTAGGGAGAAAAAGTGAGAGAAGAGTGCAGAATCCTCTGTGCTCTGTGGTTTTATCTGTCTTCACAGGAGGAGGGTAGGTTTTCACACTCTGGTGGCTCTCGCATGTGACTTGCTGTGGCTGCTTTTGCTGAAAAGGGGCGCTGCAGGAAGTCCCCTAGCTGTTATTCACCAAAGCTGCGTTTTTTCTTCTCTGGTCATCCTATCAGGATTAAATATGGACACTGGTTCCCACTGTCCAAAAAATGCGTATGATCATGGCAGATGGCACAACATATAAAAGGACGATTGAAATAAAAATGGTCAGAACCACCAAAATGAGACAGAAGTTGATGGAGCAACACTTAAATAAGCTGACTGTCCTTTCTAGATAAACTCCCATTATATCCAGACTCATTACTGCCACCACCGCACACCATAGTGGTCTTCACAGTACTACCCCACCAGCTACTGCTGGAGCAGGTCTTGTGCTCCACCAGAGGAAGGTAGGCTTGCTTTAGCTGAGTAGACAGGCTACCACCAGCTATTAAAAGTGACAGAATAGGATTTAGAAAAGGGAGGAGACTTAATAAATACTACTGACAGGAAATCAGTGGTTCAAATCAATAGAACTGACTGGAGGTGCGTCCCCATCCAGTAATGTAGCAAGGGTTGTTGTGTGGCAGAATCTCCTCGGAAGGAGGTAGAGAGGCAAGCTGGACGTAAGAGTTCAGAACTGCATTGGATGAAAGCTTTAGGAGGGCGATGTCATACCTGAAACACAGAGAACTCTTTATAGAAACATGTTTGGTTGAAGTTTTAGATAAAATTGTAGCATTCATCTGGAAGTGAGATCAGTAATGATGCAGTTTTCCTGTATTATAAATGAATTTCTAGCCATTAAAATAGGTTTTCCTCACCCATTGGCAACACTGTTTAAGTTCCAGTTGGAGTGGATGTAGATCTGGCTGACGCTGATGACCTGCTCTCTTCCACTGTTTGAGTTCAGATCGTGTTCACCAAGAACAACACGGTATGTCCTTGAACTGCAAAGTCATAAAGAACAGTAATATAAAGTATCTGGTATATCTTGTTGAGGTATATTACCAACATGGAGCTAAATCAGTGGGCTAAACCACCCCCCTTGTTAGCCACCTGAAACCCATCCCCCTCCTCATCTCCACAAAGGAGAACAAAGGATTTCCTCCGAAACAAGAGCAAAGAAGACCCGGCCCACTGTGGGAGGCGGCCACCTCAAATGGACCAATCAGCCGAATACTCCAATAGGAAGTTCCCCCATGTCACTCATGGCACAGACAAATTAGCCGTTACTTCCACAGGAAGTGCTCCCGTGTCACACATGATTTAAAAGCCAGAAGCAGACATATTTCTCTCTCTTTTTCCATGGGTTTGGAGCCCGTCAGGAGAGACTTGTTTCACGTGAAATACCAGAAGAAAGCTGACTGGAAATAGCTTTCGTTTTCCTGCGTCAAAAGTCACGGATCGCAGTGTTCCATCGTGCATAGCAGCTGCGCCAACTGGGGAGACAGAAGCCTTTGAAGCTGACCGCGGAGTTTCGTTTTTCCCCTTCCTTGGATGAATCGGCTGAGAGGACGCTCTCTAGCCAACCACCTCCTAATATCACCTCCTAAAATCCCTCCTTTCCAACTTCGTGAGCATATCAAGCCCTCTGCTGCAGCCCGAACTGACTGAACTTTCCCGAGGGGTGAACCGGTGGCAGAAAACCTCTGCCCGACAGAAACCAAGCTGCGGTTGCCCTCAGACGCCACATCTCACAGTAAAATCAATTTACTTTCCTTTGATGCATCAGAATTGCTGTGCTCAGGCGAGAGAAAGGCAGTTTAGGGTTTTGAGTTAATGCTGATGTCTTTTTTTTATCTGTGCTGATTAAGAGTTTGTTCATTTGGTTGAAATAAGTGTGTGCTTCTTTACTTTCTTTCTTGGCTTTCCTGTCCTCTTCGTTGTTTCTGCTTTGAGATAGAGATAAAGTTATCACATTCAGCCACGTGGGGTCCCGTGGTCGCCGCCATCTTGATTACAGGTTGCCCCCCCATTTCTCTTTTGTTCCCCTCACTGTTGGAGAACAAAGGGGGGTGGTCCCCATTTAGCTACACCCATTCACACACATCACTACATTGCCAGGCAAAAAGGGGTTTTTGCTGAACGCTGCTATTGTTAATACATGTTTAATAATTTACCAATACTAAGCTGGATGTGTTAATGTTACAGGATCAATTGCACTGTTATCATCATACCTGCTGCTTTGTTAATGCATTTAATCATTTGCTGATTTTAAGTTGGATGTATTACCGTTTAAATGAGTAATTGCACTATTATCATACCTGCTGCTGGGGCGGACATTAGTGAATGTATTAATATCTGGCATATTTTGGACAATCTCAGACTTTTGCCAGTAATACGGACTCTTAGTGGTTTCTATTTATTTGTTTCTGGTCTCGTTTAATTCTTTATTTTCGATTTTTCTTTTAAACTAGTCATTTAATCTACCTCGTGTTTATTTTTCTAGTAGTGTGTAGTGTTTGCATAGATGTTAGATTTCTGTAATCCTGAATTATTAGAATAAAGACATCATTGGTTAATCTGTAGTGGTTTTGGTCTTTCATATAACGGAGGGTTTATTACTCAGCGCAAATTCACCCCCTTTTGGTAATAGTGCAAATAAACAGAGATAAGGTTCTTTATTGATAATTTAATAGCTTTGCTGATAACTTAACCTGGGCCACTAGACTGGTGGATACCTGGATTTTAACAGCCGGTCCAGGAACCCTCCAGAAGTGAATCAGCAACCGGTAAGTAGATAATTCAAGCCTATAATTATCCACCTAAGAACACTAAATTGATTTTGCCTTCGATGTTGAATAGGATAAATGATTAACTATAACTCCAGTTCTAGTTAACCATCTATTCATCATCTGCAGGACATTATTTTGCACAACATATTTGCATTTGTCCCTGGGTGGGCCTGAGACTGAAACTTCCGTTATATGAATAACAGATAAATCATCCAGAAATGAAAAGCTAAAAACGCTACTACTGCTAAAATAGACCGGGTGTATTTGTGGTGTTGCAGTGGCGGAGTCCAGTGGGTTTGAGTAGATTTAACGGCCAGTTAATTGGAATCTCGGTGACCTTATAATCCAATAGAGAATTGGTGATTTGGGACTTCAGCTGCGCGGTTTGTTGGTTACTGCTATTTTGAAGCCATGAGATCAAATTGTGGATTGGTGCAGCACAAAGGTTTCTTGACCTGTAATATACTTGTTCTATGGTTCCAGGTACATTCAGGTAACCTTTATAAAGAAACTATCAAACTAAGTTACCTCTAAAAAAAAAAATTTTCTGCCTTTCTCTCCTACAGTGTGAAGGCCAGGAAAGGCAGCATAGGCCACAAGCACAGGGTTGATTCCCAGACCTCAAGGCAACCAGTCTCCCCCTGGTGGTGGCTTCTAAAATTGCAGCTGAATGGTGTAGAAAAGGAGTGACTTGTTTTTTTCTTTCTAATTTTTATTTTTCTTTCTTTCATGCTGTTTCACTATTGCTTTCGGTGCTGTGGACAAACAGTGTTTTACAATTGGAGAGTGGTTAAACTTAAACTGCAGGTATAAAGAAACAAAACCTCAGGTTTATTTGTGCAGCTGCTGCCACCTTTTACCCCTTCTGCCAGGTTTTCTAACACTGCATTATCCATTTTGTGTGCAAGAGTTGTTTGTTAACAGTGTTCTACACATATATACATACACACGCACACATCTATACACATAAACACACTTTCAAACCAGCCAATCTTACTTACTGAAATGTGTGTGAATCAAACCATTAGAAACCCACAGATTTAAAAGCAAATCGGCAACCTGTCAAATTAAAGAGGAGGTCGCAAGTTGAAAGCAACCTGCATATTGTTTTATCCGCACGTTCTACACCTGCCGTATAGGTAACGAACCTACAGTAAACAGAGTGTGTTTGTTTAGTGCGTGTAGTGCTAACCACTGCATGAAAGTGTGGGATTTTCGTCAATATACGGCACTGTAGATTGTCGCGGGAACTCGGTGTTAGCTGCAGTTTACAGCAATTTGTGGCTTCTAAAACTCCTCGTGAAATTGTCAGAAATTGACGTGGAATTTCTTAGGCAGTGTTCTTGCATCCCCCCCATGGAATTCAAGGGGAGGCTTTAACATAAATGAACATGCTGTGAGTTATACAAAATGCAAACCAGGGTTGCAGGGGGTTTTTACTCCAAGTGACTTCTTTCTAAAAGGTAGTAAAATCTCCGATACAAAGAGATCAGGCTCAGTATGGGCCTCTTACATTTAGCTTGAATTGATTTATTTAATAAAAGTATAGAGAGACCAAAAACACAGATCTTTAGCTGACAGAGCAATACATTTAGAGCAGTAATTATTTTAAAAAAATTTGCATTTAAGATAAAAAATAAAAATGTTGTCTGTCAATATGCTCAATTCACAATACTACTTAAGTGGAAAGTTTCAAGAAATGATTCTGAGATGATTCACTTTTATAACATGGCGCATTATCCTGTTGGAAGTAGCCAAGAAGATTAAAAGCACTGTGGTCATGTTTTAGGTCAGCATGCTAAATTGGTGCATAAGTGGCTCCAAAGTGTGGCACAATAAATATCCCCAAATAGATGGTAGAAATAGATCAGGCTCAGAATAGCCTACACTATAGACTACATTTTAGCTTGAATTGATTTATTTTAATTAAAGTACGCTAGATTACTGTGTATGCAAATGTTATGTAAAAAATACACAAAAATAATTTATCTCAAAAAATTAGTTTTTTAACTCCAGTTGGCTGTAAATGTTGGAAAACACAATTTTTTAGATTTCCACTTTTTTTATTTATTTTTTTATTGAATATATAAGAAAACAATAACAATCTCAAATAACAAGTCAATAACAAATATTTCAATACAAGAAGAAATATCACAACCCAAGCTTTTGAAAAATACAATTAAAAGCAGGTTGAACAAAGTATAAAAAAAAAATAAAAATAAATAAAAATAAATAAAATAATAATAGTAGTTAAAGTAAATTAATCAGTGGGGACTACCAACTGAAATTCTTCAATTAACTCAAACTATTTAATTGCATTTAAATTCCCGCATCTTCTCAGACATCTTTTGAAAAGGAAAGTTCATTTTTGAGAGCAGAGATTGAGAGAGGGAGCATTTTGCATAGCGACATTTATGGATATAATACTTGTTACAATTATTAGAATATTGATTGTAGTTCCATTTATTTCCCTGGCAAAACATTCAATTCGGGAATGTTTTTGCCAGGAATTAAAATCTAAATTTATTGTTTTGTGGAAGACAGAAAGGTTCTGATCCCGTTTAATACTACTTTACATTCATAAAAAAGATGTTTAGTTGTTTCCAATTGAGTTGTACAAAAGCCACAATTCTCAACATTAAACTTAAATCTCTCTTAAAAAACTCATTTGAAGGATATATGTTATTTATTATTTTAAATTGTACTCCTTATATTTATATGAATTGGGAATTTCAAATAATTTGTCCTAATTTTGACTATCAAAGATTTCTTAAAATTTGTAAGAGAGCTGTGCTTTTTGTTCTTCCTGGGTACATATTATTTATGAATATTGATTCAAAAACTTGTTGTTGCATTTATTATCTCTAATGTCCACCTGCTCAAATTCAACCTTATGGAGTCAGGGAATAAAGGAATTAGGTAAACTTTTTAATAGAATGAATGAGGACATCAGGGATACTACGTAAAACTTTCTTATAAATTTAGTGAATAATCGTTTCTAAAACTTCCTGTTAAAACCTCCAAACTTAGAAAAATCACCATTACCATTTGGCAAACAATTTATAGGTGCATTACAGATATCCATAATAATTCTATTATGGATATCTATGTGCATTACCGCCACCTTCCAGAATTGCCAGCGAAGCTCTTCTCACAGTCCTTCCGGATAACAATGACGCCGTGATGTGATTGAGGAGCCTGATGAGCCTTCAGCCCCATCGCCCAATCAATGCGGTGAGCTTTTGTGCACTACCCACTACCGCCGGGTAACCAGCATATTAGCAGACATGTTTGTGTTACTATACTCAGAAGAACTTCATTTCCAGTTACCGTGTTTGTATTTTGTTGTTACGCGAACAATGGCTGCACGACGCTCGCCGCTGCTCAACTCGCCTCCAACCGCTCTTAGTCCACAACTTTTTGGCCAGCCCCAGACTGACGAGAAGAAACTGCTGATTGCTATCACGGACTGTTCTGGCCAGCTTACTCCAGCATACTGCCGACATGAATGAGCGCTCTCACAGTTGGAGAATTCGATGCACTCCAGCTTGCAGTCCATAGAGGACAAGATGGCGGCTCTGCAGTCGAAGCAACTTGCTATGGGATATACCAATAACTCAGGAAGAGAAGACGGTGCACAACGCCACGCTAGCGTAAATATATGTTCGGACATTGGTAGCTATGTTAAAAAGCCTAGCTTAGCTAGGGTAAGCTAAAGACAACCCAGCCTAGCTAGGTAAGCTAAAAGCAGCCTAGCTTAAAGCTTTATTAAAGTGTATTTTTGTGATTCACAGTGGGAAGTTGTATACGCCGCCTTCACAACTCGGAGACTAATTGCAGGCGTTATGAACCGGAGCCAGGGTAAGATTTAAAGAATATGCTTTCATTCTTGGCGGTAAAGGACATGGATAATGATAAATACCTAATCATAGCGTATCTCTTTTTTTCACAGACTACCGTCGCCTCACAAGGTGCGGGGCGGTGACCTCCTATTTGCTCGAGCCATCTCTAAGTCCAGATTTGCACGAGCAAGTTGATAAAGCACTATTGTGTGTGGGTGACTCTGTTTTAATGTTTTCTTCCCTTCCTTGTTACTGTGACTTCATGCTGATTTTTATTCATACCACCTCATTTATTTGTTTTCCAGCTGCCTGTAAGACGATTATGAGACCGGCGGTACGAGGAGTTTTCAGATATTAACGCAGCCAGCCAACACGCTATGCTAGCGTGCGGAGGCTGCCAGGCAACCTGCTCTCGAGTCGGCCAGAAGAAAGAGGGTAAGACTTTATTTGGTGACTATTTTTTCAGGTGCATTGATAGAGGTGGTTGTGTCCATATGCAGTGCGCTGATTCATTGTTTTGTTTTTTTCAGCTGCTGAAAGCGACGCAGAGTGTGCTAGCAGATGAGGAAGTGGAACTCTGAAACGTCACTGCCGCACTTCATGTCCCACACTAAGAAGATGGCGCCGCTGCGGTGTTCCCTGATGGATTGTAAAATGTCACGCCATTTCTCGTAGGGCCGGATCCTCTCACTGAACTCTGTGTTGCCGGGCAGTCCCGTTAGAAGCAATGTCGGGGCACAGGCCATCGCAAGATACGTAGGCTACGCCTGCACATCGGACCTGCCTCGGAGGGAATATGCCGCTAAGCCACTTCCAACCCTCAGGAAGCAAAACGGACCCGCTTCACAGACTTTGTAATTTTTAGATAACCATGTGTTTGGATATCGCTGTATATAGCGTGTGTGTGTGTTTCAATAAAGCTCTTTCTTCGCATAAACAGCTTTCTGGCAAATGCGTTCATTTCCTGTATAAATTCATTCATGTCCTTGATGGTAGCATAATAATTGTGTAGTAGTGTAGGATAACATACACAGCATACAGCATATGAATTAATATAATATATGAATGAATAAATATATATATATATATGTATAAATATATATATATAAATTTATATATATAATATATATATATGCCAACCAATCAGGAGCGAATTTCACTTGTTTTAAAAAGAAGTGGTTCCGCGCCCAATACTCAGTAAGAAAATTAAAGCTCAGCGTGGCCACGTAGGTTTTGCTGCCAATCACCTAACGATTTCACTTGTTTGAGAATAGTGGTTTCAGCCAATACCGAGTAGGTTATTCAAGCCAGACCTGAGCCAGCCGCGCTGGTTTGCTGCATCTATACATGCTAATTAGGCCATTAGTACAGCTGACGCTTCCAATATTACCGCCAGAGTCCTTCCCGACAATTTGTGGCATCTACAAACGCGACAAGCACGGTTGCAATTGTCGGAAAGTTCCACTAAAATCAGGGAGATCTGGGCGGAGTTTACGGGGTTTACGGGGACCTAAAATCTCACTTTTCATGCAGTGAACACAGTTAGCGATTTGTTGCCAGTGTGCTGCGTTTCCTGCTTTGTGTTCCCCCTAGCGAATCAAATGGATAGGGATCAGGATCAGCAAGCAGTGGGAGATTCTGCGGCCTCCATCGAAATGGAAGCCCAGAACTTAATAAGCTCAGTGATTTCGTTGTCAGAAGACGAACACAGAGCCCTTATTAGTCTCAATCTAGAGGCTTGTGACAGAGAGATTCAGAAACTAATGGAGTCAACTAGGAAGCCAGGGAAAGAAATGCTTATTGCAAACGCGCCTGGTCAACTTGCATTGCTGTACCAGAGGAAGTCCCAGTTAGAAACAGAACTGTGCGTGAAGACCGAAAAACTGCGTGCAGAAGCTAAAGGACTGCGGGCAGAAGCTGAAGAACTGCGTGCAGAAGCTGAAGAACTGTGTGCAGAAGCTGAAGGAAGGGCAAGGAAGGCAGAAGAGAATAAGATGGCTTAATTCCTAACGCCCTGGAAGAACGCAAAGGGGGTAGCCTCGCCTGCCCACAGGATGAAGGGTCAGACCTAAGGATCAGACAAAGGGTCAGACAAAAGGTCAGACAAAGGGTCAGTTGAAGGATCAGAAGAAAACAGAAAAGAGGGAAGAAAAGCGAACCCACCCCCCAGCTTTTAAATAAGGTTGACAAAGGGTACCAGGGGGATCCTCCCTCTAGCAAGCCACAGAGCAGAAGAGCTAGCATGAGGGAACAGGGAAGGTTTGGTAGTGTAGCCCGAAGTTCCACCCAGCAGAGCAGCTTATCGGACCGCGAGAGGATGCAGGACCTGAGTGCACATGCCAGGTCCCCAGTTATAGAGCAACAAGCAGGTCAGACCAAACCCTAAGCACCCATCTGCTATGACACACCTTTGCTACAAAGACAGCTGTACAGCCAACCATGGGACACTGATGAGCCACTACCTTGAGCTGCAGCCATGGCCTAGTGGCTACGGACAGGCAGGCTCACCAGTGTACCATGAGCGGTCTCACCTGCCTCCAAGGAGGTCAGAGCAGAGCTTTCCCACCCTACCGCGACCATAGCTGGCTAAGAGCTCTCAGATGAGGATTCAGATGGCCCAGCCCCAGTCCCAAGAACAGGGATTGTGATGGGACACTCTGGAATCCCTCACCACAACATAGAGCATTTTGACCCCAGTAACACTGAATCCACCATTGAAGACTACCTTAGAGAGGTAGAATGCTGTCTTTTAGACTTACCCCCCATCCCTCTGCCCGGGAGAAGTTAAAAGTTAATCTGGAAACTACTTCCAGAAGCGTGCATGTGTTCATAGAGAGCCTCAGGCCTCTGTTAGAGACTGCTATTCCTCTCTTTGTCCAAGCACTGAGAGGAATATTCAGTGCACACTGATCCGGCTCCTTGATGTTCAGTGCCCTCGGCATCCAACATAAAAAGAAATAATCGCCGAGAGATTATTACCGTCGGGTTCGCGAGCGCGATATTTTCAGGGGCGCCCCTGGGTTGGAAGGAAGACCACTCACCAAAATATCTTTTCCCTCCACAATCTTCATGACAGCATAAGATATGATGTTACCATGTACTGTCGACCAAAACCCTCACCATGCAAGAAATAGACGAAATATGCACAGATTGCATAGGAAGCAGCGTCCGCACCAGCAAGGGTACCAATAGCTTAAACACAGGGTGATACAGGTTCAGGCAGAATCAGGGAGAAAGTTAGAGTTGGAGGGACAAGAGGTTCCTCCTTCCAAAGCCAGACTTAAAAGGATCACGCGAAGTCATGATACCGGCCCACAAGAAAGAGAGAGCTTTCCAGGATTGGAGGAGTTCACAGAAAGAGAGACAGTGGGTTCCAAACGAAAACAGATCAGAGATGGTGTGATATGACAGACAGCCTGACCAGAGGGAAGCTTAAGGAGTATGAAGGGAGAGATCAGGATGAGAAGCTAGAGCAGTCAGCCATGAAGGAGATGGAAGCTGTAACCTCCGTAGGTTGTTAACAGAAATGGTTCGTCAGATCAACAACCCCTCTCTCACAACCCAAAGCCGACATGAAAATCCTCCAGGAAAACCCGGACCAAGCCTCCATCAGTAATGACTAGGGCGGGGACTTACCTTCCACAGCTTCCCTTATTACACTTGGTGGAAAAGGAAGGTCCAGGGTAAACCCCAGAATCCCCCTCAGACCTCATCAGGAAAACCTTTTTTTGGTCCACCCTCTTTTTCAGAGAAGACCAATCCCCACCAGAAGAACATCCCTACCAGGAAGTCAGTAACATTTCAGGATGTAAGATCAGAAAAATGGATTTATTTTGTGACCAGAACGTGTTCTGGCCTGCTCAGGTCAGTTGCTGCCCATGGCTCACCTGCAGAGGTCCAGGGGAGGCTGCAGCAACCCAACACGCCCCCCAGCAGGTGACCAGTCGGGTCTCAATCATCTGACAGCAAACAGGGGTGTTCTCAGAACATTACACCTGCTGTCAGCTCCCATCATCAGCCCTTTTGGGAACTAACCCTCCCCAAGCAAAGGGGGGGTTACATCCATTTGGCTCAATTTACAGATGAACTGGATCGACCAGTTCCTCATCCCGATAGAACGCAGACTTCAATATCTTTGTATTTGTAGCATTTTCTTCTCCATAGAACAGGTAGACAGAATGAAATGCCACCCAGAATTCACTTCCGCCACGTGGAATGGAATGCACATCCATTCTAAAAACACATGTGCATAGTACCAGTCAAGTTCGAGGGTATGTTAACACACAGGAAAACATGCACTGATCTCATAAGGTTTAATTTCCATATTTCAAAATTTCCAAAGCTTTTTGAACTAGTCTCTTCTTAAAGGAAGGGATATAAGGTCATAATACCCATAAACCATTTGTGAGCATAATGCACCGGATAGATCCAACAGAAGTGGTAAAACTTGACATGATATCCTCTAAAAGTTGTCAGAAATGTATGCAGGTTAGATCTACTCATCTGAACCAGCTTGCTAAAAGGGAGTGATCACACGCATCTGATTCCCTTTCTAGTTTTGCTAAAGATTTAAAAGTTGAACGTTCTCTAATGGACCATCTGCAACACCTGCAAATTCACCTGGCTTATAACTTAGTCGTTCCAGTTTTTGTAAACTCTGATAGCTTAGAAATTGGATTCATGCTAAATCTCCTTATCATTCAGAGAGCTAATGCATATAGGCTTATTCCGCGTTAAACATGATTTTTGAAAGATAAACCCATGTCCACCTAAACCTCCTCAATATTAGCCTATATTGACATCGATCACAAGCTCAATCTAATGCATAGAAATGACCGCACAGATGCTATGCAATGTCCATTCCATGGTTCTATTCTGTGGATCATCAATAACGTGACGGCACACACAGCGTGCTAGGGAATAACAACTAGAAACTAGACACCTTCACCCTTTTCCCCTGGATTCATAGCGCCCCTCAGAACCCCTGAAAGTAAAGGCTATGAATCATAATTAGTATTTTTCACCTATCTCTGTCCTCTTTGCATGCTTCTTTCCTTTCTTCTATTGCTTAAACATGAACGCTGAACCAAGAATGCTAGAAGTGTGGTAAATGTACAACAGATGTCTGTGTCTCAATGTTTGGTAACATTGCAATGAGGTTAGTTAGCTAGCTAGAAATACACTCGCCGTGCACCTGCCTCCTCTCCCTGAGCCAGCACCCACCTCTAACGAACTGCCAACTGCACATTGGACACCTAAACGCAACCTTGTTGGCAATATGGATTAATGAACTTGGTTAGCTTTAAAGACTGAGACGGATATCCACTCTTCAAAGCTAAAAGGGGGGGAATATGTTGAGGTATATTACCAACATGGAGCTAAATCAGTGGGCTAAACCATCCCCCTTGTTAGCCACCTGAAACCCATCCCCCTCCTCTTCTCCACAAAGGAGAACAAAGGATTCCCTCCCAAAACAAGAACAAAGAAGACCCGGCCCACTGTGGGAGGCGGCCACCTCAAATGGACCAATCAGCCGATACTTCACAGGAAGTGCTCCCGTGTCACACATGGTTTAAAAGCCAGCAGCAGACATTTTTCTCTCTCTTTTTCCATGGGTTTGGAGCCCGCCAGGAGAGACTCGTTTCAAGTGAAATACCAGAAGAAAGCTGACTGGAAGTAGCTTTCGTTTTCCTGCGTCAAAAGTCACGGATCGCAGTGTTCCATCGTGCATAGCGGCTGCGCCGACTGGGGAGACAGAAGCCTTTGAAGCTGACCGCGGAGTGAGTTTCGTTTTCCCCTTGCCTTGGACGAATGGGCTGAGAGGATGCTCTCTTGCCGATCACCTCCTAAGATCACCTCCTAAAATCCCTCCTTTCCAACTCGTGAGCATATCAAGCCCTCTGCTGCAGCCCCGAACTGACTGAACTTTCCCGAGGGGCGGACCGGTGGCAGAGAACCCTCTGCGCGGCAGAAACCAAGCTGCGGTTGTCGTGGAAACGCCAGCCTCCCCCGGACGAAGACGCATCTCACAGTAAAATCAATTTACTTTCCTTTTGATGCATTAGAAGTGCTGCTCAGGCGAGAGAAAGGCAGTTTAGGGTTTTGAATGAATGCTGATGCTTTTTTATCTGTGCTGATTAAGAGTTTGTTCATTTGGTTGAAATAAGTGTGTGTTTCTTTATTTTCTTTCTTGGCTTTCCTGTCTTCTTTGTTGTTTCTGCTTTGAGATAGTTATAAAGTTATTACATTAAGCCACATGGGGTCCCCGTGGTTGCCGCCATCTTGATTACAGGTTGTCCCTCCCCCATTTCTCTTTGTTCCCCTCACTGCGTGGAGAACAAAGGGGGGTGGTCCCTCATTTGGCCACACCCATTCACACACATCGCTACATTGTCAGGCAAAAAGGGGTTTGCTAAACGATTTCTGCTGCTATTGTTAATACATGTTTAATAATTTTGCCAATACTAAGCTGGATTATCGTCATAAGCTTATCATCATACCTGCTGCTTTGTTAATGCATTTAATCATTTGCTGATTTTAAGTTGGATGTATTAGTTTTCATGAGTACTTGCAATATTTTTATACCTGCTGCTAGCGGACATTAGTGAATGTATTAATATCTGGCATATTTTGGACAATCTCAGAAGCCAGTAAACGGACTCTTATGGTTATATTTCTTTGTTGTTTTTTTTTAATCTCGTTTAATTCTTTATTTTCGATTTTCTTTTAAACTAGGCATTTAATCTACCTCGTGTTTATTTTTCTAGTAGCGTGTAGTGTTTGCATGGATGTTAGATTTCTGTAATCCTGAATTATTAGACTAAAGACATCGTTGGTTAATCTGTAGTGGTTTTGGTCGTTCATATAACAGAGGGTTTATCACTCAGAGTGAATCCACCCCCTTTTGGTAATAGTGCGAATAAACAGAGATAGAAAGTATTGATAATTTAATAGCTTTGCTGATACTTAACCTGGGCCACTATACTGGTGGATACCTGGATTTTAACAGCCGTTCCAGGAGCCCTCCAGTTGTGAATCGACAACCGGTAAGTAGATAATTCAAGGCTACAATTATCCACCTAAGAACACTAAATTGATTTTGCCTTCGATGTTGAATAGGATAAATAATTAACTATAACTCCAGTTCTAGGTAACCATCTATTCATTATCTGCAGGAGCCAAGCCCTGCCGCTGCTAAGCCCTCAGCTGATACCTCAGTCTCTGGACCCTTCTGGTTCCCTCCCTCTACCGTTCTGTCTGAACCACATCAGGTTCAGATCAATTCTAAGACACTGTCAAGATACTCCTGTCCCTCGGCTAACCAAACTGTGTCCCTCTCTACAGAGAGTCCTGTGTTACCGGTTCCTGGATCCGTTCCTGCATCAGTATCAAATAACCAATTGTGTTTCCCTTCAATAAACTATTTGAACTTTTACTCAGTCTCCGTGGTGTTCTGCATTTGGGTTTAACTTCTTAGACCCAACATGACAGAACACTCTGGCCACAAACAAAACCCAGCAGATCACCTCCGGAGGATGATCGAGGAACAAGCTACTCAGATCCAGGGACACGAACTAACCCTCCATGAGTTAAACACACGTTTGGAACATGAGAACCGTACTTTTCAGGAGTTTGCAGGGTTTTTGAGAAATGCTAACGCAGCGCCTGCTCAACTTCCGGTTCCGGAATCAAGTCCGCCTCAAAGGTCAGAGCCTGTCTAGTGACTTCCGGAATTCTCAGGTATCTCTAACAAATGTAAAGGATTTTTGTTCCAGTGCAGATTAATTTTTGAACACTCTCCTTCTAGTTTTTGTAACGATAAGAGAAAGATTGCCTTTATCCTTTCTCAACTCAGTGGAAGAGCTCTTGAATGGGCGGAGGCTAGGTTTGCCTCTGAATGAAGTTTTCAGTGCACTTTTAAAGATTTCATGGTTGAATTTTCTCAAGTCTTTAATCAAGACTCGGATAAATCGATAGATTCTCGAGCCCTACTCAGTCTAAGACAAGGAAATCAGACTGTGGCAGATTTTTCTATCAATTTCCGGGTGGAACGAATGTGCGTTTAAGAGCGCCTACTTTAAGGCGTTAAATGAAGATATCAAAGATGAACTCGCTACAATCGACGAACCAGCTACTCTGGAAGATTTGATCAGACTAACTATTCGTTTGGATAACAGACTTCGAGCCAGAACTAGGTCAAGGCAAAGAAGCCACATATTTTCTGTAGCTGCTCCAGCAACTAACGGTACTTCTGTTTTTTCTGAATCTCCAGAGGCCAGTTCCAGACCAAGGAATAACACCCTAGCTGCATCCGCTCCGGTTCACGTTACTCACTTTGTCTCCCCATCTACAGAGAGATCTGAGGTCGAACCCATGCAGATTGGGCATACAAGACTTTCCAACAAGGAAAGACAACAAAGATTCAAGGGGAATCTGTGTTTGTACTGTGGTGAGCCCGGCCATTTTATTTCTTCCTGCCCAGCTAAATCAAAAGCCGGGGTCCGTCAGAGGATGTGAGGAGTCTGACAGACCATCTACAATCTGAGAAATCTCCTCACCTACTTCTACCTGCTACTCTGTTTTTTGCCAATCAGACTCTTACTCTTTCAGCTTTTATAGACTCTGGTTGTGAAAGAAATTAATAGACTCTAACCTGGTTTAACAGCTGAAGATCGAGACGATTCCTCTGAAAAAGCCTCTCAGAGTTTCAGCCATTGATGGAAAGAGGCTACATCAAGTAACACATCAGACACGCCCTCTGGAACTCCTGATCTCTGGTAATCACAGAGAGACATTAACCTTTTTTGTTTTTCCCTCTGCCTGTGCATCTTTCGTCCTAGGATATGAGTGGTTAGAACTCCACAACCCTCACATCAACTGGGTGAAACGTCACATTGAGTCTTGGTCTGCCTCCTGTCACGTCTCCTGTCTCCGCTCTGCAGCACCTGCCATTCAGTCCCAGAGAAATAAAGAGGTGATTGATCCTCCAGATCTTTCTTCTGTGCCACCCGATTATCACGATTTGGCACCAGTCTTCAGCAAGGTCAGTGCCATGTCTCTTCCACCTCACTGACCATATGACTGCGCCATAGATCTGTTACCTGGGGCTCCCCTTCCCAGTAGCCGACTCTTTAATATCTCCAAACCTGAGAGAGAGACGATGGAGAAATACATCAATGAGTCATTAGCTGCTGGAATATTCCAACCTTCCTCGTCCCCTCTCGGTGCTGGTTTCTTCTTCGAGGGGAAAAAGGACGGTTCTCTCCGACCCTTTATTGACTACAGAGGATTAAATCAAATTACCATCAAGAATAAGTATCCCTTACCATTGCTCGCATCTGCTTTTGAACCTGTTCAAGGGGCAACGGTGTTCACCAAACTTGATTTAAGAAACGCCTATCATCTTCTTAGAATAAGAGAGGGAGATGAATGGAAAACGGCCTTCAAGACCCCCATTGGCCAATTCGAATATCTGGTTATGCCTTTTGGTCTAACAAACGCTCCTGCCTGTTTTCAAGCTCTGGTGAATGATGTCTTAAGAGATTTCCTCAACGTTTTTGTCTTTGTATATATCGATGACATCCTGATCTACTCCAGAAATCTGTCTGATCACAAGAAGCACGTTCGTCTGGTCCTTCAAAGACTGCTTGAGAATAAATTGTTTGTAAAAGCTGAGAAATGTGAGTTTCACCAACCTTCTGTCACTTTTCTAGGGTTTGTGCTCGAGGGCGGGCAGGTGAAGCCATCAGAAGACAAAATAAAGGCAGTTCTGGACTGGCCGACCCCCGAGAATCGTAAGCAGCTCCAGAGATTCTTGGGGTTCGCTAACTTCTCAGGAGATTTATCAGAAACTACAGCCGAACAGCTCAACCTCTCACCGCCCTGACGTCTGTCAAGAAAACCTTCCACTGGTCTGCAGAGGCTGATGCTGCTTTCAATAAATTAAAGGTTTTTTTTCCAGTGCACCCATACTCATCCAACCCGACCCCTCTAAACAATTTATTTTAGAGGTGGATGCATCTGATTCTGGAGTGGGTGCAGTGTTGTCTCAGCAATCAGACTCAGATCATAAGACTCATCCTTGCGCCTTTTTTTCCCGCAGGCTTTCTCCAGCAGAGCAGAATTATGATGTTGGTAACAGAGAGCTGTTAGCCATCAAGCTAGCTCTGGAGGAATGGAGACACTGGCTTGAAGGCACTGAACACCCTGTCTTGGTCTTGACAGACCACAAGAACCTGTCATACATCCAGTCGATTATCCCCAACTTACGCCATTCCGTTGGTCTCTGTTTTTCGTAGGTTTAACCAAATCATTTCTTACAGACCGGATCAAAAAATGTTAAAAGCCCGACTGTCTTTCCTCACCTGTACTCCTCTGATAAACCCGAAACACCTGAACCTGTTCTTCCTGCCACATGCACGGTTGGAGCCGTCTCCTGGGGAGATAACAGGCGCGATAAGCTGCGTGCAGACCTGACCGGGAAGCGGACCTCCCTAATAAATAAATGCGTAGCCACTCTGTCAGATCCGTCTCATCCAGTGGATGCACTCAGCTAAATTCTCAGCCCATCGGGATCAACCGGGAGACAATTGCTCTCATCACCCGGCAGTTCTGGTGGCTGTCCCTTCACTGGAAATGTGAAGAGATGCGTGCCTGGCCTGTCCGTTTGTGCCAAACAAACCTACCCATCAGCCTCCTTCTGGATTGGCTGCAACCTCTACTGTTTCCGTCCGATCCATGGTCCCATTGCAGTGGATTTAGTGACGGTCTCCCTGTGTCTAAGGGTATGTCTACCATCCCTCATATTATCGTCAGCTTCTCTAAGGCATGTCATCTGGTTCCCCTCAGGAAACTCCTCACTGGTTAAACATGTTCGGCTTCGACCCAGGTCCCCCAGTTCACAGCTCAGGTTTGAAGGGGTTTCTGTTCAGCTCTTAATTCCAGGTTTCCCTAATAACTTCTGGTTATCACCCAGGCCGGAAAGGATGAACCAGGAGTTAGAGTTAGAGTCCACTCTCTGTTGTCTACGACATCCACTATCCCACTGACTGGAGCCAATATTTCACCCTGGGTGTGATGTACGCACACAACTCACAGAAATCTGCAGCAACGGGTCTGTCCCCTTTCATGTGTCCCTAAGGTTATCAGCCGCCACCTTTTCCCTACCCGATGAGAAGGAGATCTCGTTGCAAACCATAAAATCAACATCGCGCAGTTGCCACAAAGGTGTTGAGCGAGACAGTATCTGCTCTGAACCGACCGCGAATCCCCTCAAAATAAGAAATTCTGTGATAGAAGAAGTCGCCCAAGCACCGAATATATGCACCTATTCAAGAGAGGTAGCGGCTCGCCGTGATATTCGGCCCCTAAAGTTATTCCCCAGATTCTTGGACCTACAAGATCGCCGCCATCATCAACCCGCCTGCTGTCCGCCTTCATCTGCCACCTTCACCCCGCATTCACCCCACCTTCCACGCCCCCAGATAAAACCCAGCCACCAGTCCTCTTGCCCGTCCGACTCCCTCCACCGGGACATTGAAGGCCACCCAGCGAAAGACTGCCGCCGGATCAGACCCTCATCAGCCGGGCCGCGTTGGCAGTACCTGGTCGACTGTGAGGGCACGGCCCGAGGACGCACCTGTCCCGGGGTCCTTCATATTGGACCCATCCCTCAATGACGAGTATAAGGACTCCCTGCCTTCCACTTCCTATGGACCACATGGAGGTGGTCGTTGAGGGGGGGATACTGTTGGGATCTGGAGAGAGGAGCAGAGGGCGCCCTGGGTCTCCTGAGCTGAGGCCACCTGCACACCTGAGGCTGATCATCTCGTCAGGAGACCAGCTATATAAGCAGCGGATTGACTTCCCTTCAGTGCCAGAGTGTTAAACAGTTTATGGTTAGCAAGCCTGAGCCAAACCTGTTGTCTGAACTCTGACTGCTCTGTAAAGCCTACCTGAATCTAACCAGCCTTTGTCCTCTCTACCTTCCTAGGAAGACCTGATTCACTCCTGGAGCTCTGGAGGAGCTCAAAGCCTGAAACCTGCCTGCCTGCCCTATGAAGCCAAACCTGAAGATTCCTGTCTGGATCAACCTGTATGTTCTCAAGGAGAGAACAAGGAGATCAACTCAAGGTCTGAACCTCATAAGTCTGAAGCCAAGCCCTGCCGCTGCTAAGCCCTCAGCTGATACCTCAGTCTCTGGACCCTTCTGGTTCCCTCCCTCTACCGTTCTGTCTGAACCACATCAGGTACAGATCAATTCTAAGACACTGTCAAGATAATCTTGTCCCTCGGCTAACCAAACTGTCCCTCTCTCCAGAGAGTCCTGTGTTACCGGTTCCTGGATCCGTTCCTGCATCAGTATCAAATAACCAATTGTGTTTCCCTTCAATAAACTGTTTGAACTTTTACTCAGTCTCCGTGGTGTTCTGCATTTGGGTTTAACTTCTTAGACCCAACATGAGATAATCACCAGAGCTAACAAACTTAACAGCTGTTAGCTCTGACCCTCACTAATCAATGTTCTGGTTCTGATGGAGGATTTTGTCAAGAGGGTGAATGTTTCCTCATCTTTATCACAAACTCCAAGATTCTAGACCAAACTGGTCTGATACCAGAAGCAGAACACAGACGGCTTCATTAAGAGACAGAGTACTTATCTTCAGGGGGCAAAAAACCTGGAAGTTACAGGTCAAATTCCCCTAGTAGCTAAAAGTTACAGAGCGTTTCCTTAAAACATTTTTTTTTTTATATTGAAATTTTTATTTGGAAAGGCAGGTTACAATTACTTTGTACATTCAAACTTCCACCACAGTGGAAATATGGAAAAGAACAACATAAGCCGATCCAGAGTTTTTGTATAATAACCAAACATCTATAACTTAAAAAGCGAGCGGGTGGGAACATGAGGTCTGATTCAAATTTTCCTTATTTTTGGGGAAAAGCACAATTCAGGACATAAGCCTGCCAAAAGGGAACAATACACAGCACAACGGTATTTGCATGTGGTAAGACAAGTTTAGATCACAGGGATTACTGGTTTTACATAGTTTGTCCACTTAGACCAAATCCTGAAAAAAGATTCCCTACGTCCTTGGACAGAGAAAGTTAGCTTCTCCAGCATGTAAATGTCCTGCACTATGTCAAACCAGTCCTCAACTGTAGGTGCTTGAGGTTTTAACCATTTTCTGGTGATTGTCTTTTTACTTGCAGCCAGCAGCATTAACAGCAGTTTTTTTTATCTTCCAGAGTCCAGTTGTCAGATGGAATGTGTCCTAAGTACAGAATTTCACATTTACACGGGAGATTTTTAGTGAAGATGTTGTTTATGTGGGTACACGTTTGCTCCCAAAAATCTTTAATCACCGGACATCCCCAAAAGATGTGGTGGTGATTTGCTCCGTTTTTTCCACAGAGTCTCCAACAGGCATCTCTGCTGCCATGATGTTTTTTCTGAGTTGGAGTTACAAAATATTGAACAGAGTTTTTCCAACAGAACAGTCTCCATGTGTTGGAGCTGGAAGTCATCCAGTGTAATTTATTTATCTGTTCCCAGACTTCAGTTGAGATAGATATGTTTCCTTCTTTTTCCCACCTGTTCCTTATATAGTTCGTATCACCTTGTTTAGAAGATAGAATAGCATTGTAAAGTATGGAAACAAGTTTCTTGCATGAACCTGACTTCAACAAGGACAAAAACACATCAACCAATTTTGATTTGGCTGTTTCCCAATCATTACGTATGTTTTGATTGAAATAGGCCCTCACTTGTAAATATCTGAAGAAGTCGTCCCTCTCTAACCCATTAGATCTCTGAAGCTCCTCAAAACTCTGAAATGCCCCCTTTTTGGTAAATGTATAGTAGGTGGTTATTCCTTTTTGGATCCCTCCTCTAAATCTCCCATCCATCTTATTCGGTTTAAAAGCAGAGTCAAAGGCACACCATCTGAGTATTTTTATCTGGTTGCCCAATTTACAGATTTTAATCACCTTTCTCCAGGAATCCAGCATTGTGTGTAGCATTGAACCATGTGGTATATTCAGCCCATCTTGTAATTCCGTATCCATTAATACTGATATTAGGGGTATTCCCTCCACTGTTCTACCTTCCATATCTTTCCACCTTGCATCGTATGATGGAGAGCATAGACAGAACACTGGTCTTAACTGAGCTGCAAGGTAATAAACTTGCAAATTGGGAAGACCCAGTCCACCTTTCTCTTTCTTTAATTGCAGCGTCCTATACCTCACCCTTGCCTTTTTCCCTGCCTAATATACTGAGATATCATTCTTTCCCATTCTATAAAACGTCTTTCTGATATCTGGATAGGTAAACATTGGAATAGATAAAGAAAGCGTGGGAGAATGTTCATTCTGACCAATTCCACTCTGGAGTATAAATTTGAGAAAGGGGTCAGGTTCCATCTCTGTATGTCTGACTTCAGGTTTGAGATTAGGGGCCCATAGTTGGCATCAAAAATCTTAGAAAAGTCCTTGAGCAATGTGACCCCTAAATATTTTATGGAATCTGCCTCCCAGTTCCAACTGTACAGTTTTCTAATATTGTTCTGTGGGTTATAATTTATTGTTAGAGCCTGAGTCTTGGTAACATTTATCTTGTAACCCGAGAGCAAGCCATATTCCTCGACTGCTCCCATAAGTACAGGTAGTTTGAGATGGGTTTGTTATGGTTAGCAACAAATCATCTGCAAACAATGAAAGCTTCTGTTCTCCAGATGCCATGCGAACCCCAGCTATGTCTGTTCTCTGTCTTATCCATTGACTTAACGGCTCTATGAAGAGGGCGAAGAGAAGCGGCGAAACACAGCATCCCTGCCTCGTACCCCTTTCCAAAACAAAGGGGTCAGATAGGTCTCCATTAATTTTTATCCTAGCCGATGGTTTATTGTATAGGGCTGAAATGACATCAATTATGTTCTGGTGAAACCCAAATCTGGACATAACTTTGTAGAGAAAGGACCATCTTACCGAGTCAAAGGCCTTCTCTGCGTCCAGACTCAGTACAAGGGTCTCTATTTTTTGTTGAACTACATGGTTTAAGATGTGCAAAGTTTTTTCTGATGTTGTCCTGTGTCTGTCTCTGTTTGATAAAGCCTGTTTGGTCCTTATGAATTATCACTGGTAAGATGTTTTCTAATCTCTGAGCAATTATGGCAGTAAATAATTTATAATCAATATTAAGCAGGCTTATTGGGCGGTAGTTTCTGCAGTCCAACTTATCCTTTCCCTCCTTGGGGATTAATGAAATAATTGCATCTCTCCATGAAGGAGGAATTATTTTCTTTTCCAGAACATTGTTGAAAACTCTTAATAAACAGGGACTAATAGATCTTGCATTTCTCTGTACCACTCGGAGGTAAACCCATCCGTTCCTGGAGATTTCCCTCCTTTTAACTTTTCAATCACTGATCTTAGTTCTGCCTCAGTTATCTCTGATATTAATTGTTCGTTTTGCTCGGCTGTAATGTTGGGCAGAGTGAGTTGAGAAAGGAATGTATCTATTTGCTGTTCATTATTCAATTTGGGTTGGGAGTATAGGATTTGGTAATACTCTCCAAAGCATTTATGAATATTTGCCAGGCTTGTTTCAACCCTATTTGTATGGATATTCTGTATTTTGTGGATAGTTCTATCAGCTTGTTGTTTTCGTAGTTTTAAATGCTAGGAGCTTCAGGGATTTTCCCCCAGCCTCATAGTATTTCTGTTTAGTAAAGAGAAGTTTCTTTTGTATTTCTTGCAGGTTTAAATAATTCAGCTCTTTTTTTCAATATCTCAATTTTATTTTTTGTTGCTCTCTTGAAGGTTTTGGAATGTTCTTTCTGTAGTTTTTATAGTTCCTCTTCCAATTGGGTTTGTTTTAATTGTCTAATTTTCTTTTCGTAGGAGGAGATGGCTATGATTCTTCCCCTGATTACCGCCTTTAATGCATCCCAAAGTATTGCTGGACCCACCTCTATATTGTCATTCTCTTCCAGATATCGTTTGATTTCAGTTTTCATATTCTCCTTAAAGGATGTACTATTTAATAGGTTCGTATTCAGTCTCCAGAGCGTGGATCTGTTTTTTTCAGCCAGGAGGAGAGAAATATAGATTGGGCTATGATCTGAAATTGGACTAGATCCGATTGTCCAACTTTCTAATCTATGGACATCCTTTTTAAACATGAAGAAATAATCTATTCGTGAGTATACATTATAAGAAGAGGAATAATGAGTGTAGTCACGACTGGTTGGGTTCTTATCCCTCCATATATCCACTATTCCCAGTTCGTCCATCATACTTTTCATTCTTTTACTGGTATTTCTTAAACTTGTTTTCCCATTTGATGAGTCCAGATTTGGATTTAGCCTAATATTAAAGTCCCCTGCGCAAATCATTATACCTTGAATTTCTGTTGCTGCTAATTCAAGTATTTTTTTATAAAAAGACCAATCACTACCAGGTGGAGCATAGACATTAATCAGACTTATCAGGATGCCATCTATTTTTCCTGTAATTAAAATATAACGACCCTCCCTATCTTTATGTTCTGTAACATGTTCATAATACAAGGAGCTAGATATTAAAATGGCTACCCCTCTTCGTTTCCCAGAGCTGTGGGAAGAAAAATAGACAGATTTAAACCCCATCTTGTTTAGTTTGGTGTGTTCGGAATCACCTAGGTGGGTTTCCTGCAGCATTGCTATTTGAACTTTTTCTTTCCTGAGCTTAGACAGAAATCTCCATCTTTAACTTGGATCATTTAAGCCATTTACATTGAAAGAAACCACCTTTAACTGTGTCCTACCCATTCAGGAAATTGTCCCTCCCATTTCACTGAAGACCCTGAAAATCCCCCACCGCTCGCTAGAACTAGTATAAACAACAGGTGAAACAACAGGTGAACCAGAAACAAACATGTGAACAGGAACCATGAAAGAAACAGAACATGTTCAGCATCCAAGGCAGGGGTCTGTTAACAAGACCCTGTAAAGCCCCTCGGAAGAAGCTCAGGAGGGAAAATCCTCCCATATTGTTAATGAGGGCCCTTACAAGTGGCGACCGCCCGAATAAGAGTAGAGCCCAAACAATCCTTTCAAAAGTCCCGTCCCACTTAAGTCAGCCCTCTATATACTTATCTCCAAGAGGAAAAAACAAGGAGGGAAAGAGGATAATTCCTTCAGGTCTCGGGAGGAGATGTTCTTCTGAAAGCCCGGAGCCGCTCTTTGTAATTTTCTCCTCTTGCTGAGCTGGAAGAGCCTTTCTGTTTTCTCCTCTCCTTTCTGCTCCAGGACAGCCGATCGATCTGCTCCTTCAGGGAAGTTGGAGATCTGATGACTTTGACTTTGTATCCCCTTTTTGCCAGGTCCTCTGTGGTTTCCTCTATGGTGTGGAAGGTTCTGGTTCCTTCTTTATGTTTCACTCGCAGCCTCGCAGGAAAGAGTGTCTGAAACGGAACCCCGTTTTCTTTCAGGACTCTCCGAACCTCGGTGTATTCTCGTCGCTTTCCAAGGATGGCTGGCGGGAAATCGTGATCCAGATTTATTTGTTTTTCACGCCAGGTAAATCCCTTATGCTGCCAAGCCTTACTAAGCAACATCTCTTTGTATTTAAAACTCTGAAATTTCACAACAAACAACCGTGGCGGCACTCCCTCCGGCGGCTGCGGGCCCGGCGCCCGATGTGCTCGCTCAATCTGCATGTCCGGCCCGCTGCTCTCCAGATCGAGCCCCTCTTTAAGTAAAGATTCCACAAATGCAACCATGGATTCACAGTCCTTTTCAGCTCCTTCTGGAATACCGTAGATCCTGATATTCTCTCTCCTGGATCGGCTCTCCAAGTCTACCAACTTATCTTCCATATGCATGTGTAGCTTTAGCAGCTCAGCTACCACTTCCTCCATGTTTTGAGTTCGCTCCTCCGTCTTCTCCAACCGTTCCTCTACTTCACTAATCCTTGCGTTTGTTTTTTTATTTCCTCTTTAATAGTCGAGAGTTGTTCCCTGGTTTCCTCGCGGAACTCTCTTAGTTCTTCTAATAGAATGTCCAGGCTAGCCATTTCGTCTTGTTAGCTTACGGCTTTGATACGTTAGCTGTACCTTTTCACAGGATTTCTCGTCCTTCCTCTTCAAGTTTTATTGACTTTGGGGCTTCGTTATCGTCTTACCCCCTCTATCTGACTTTCGTGAGGCAATATTGCTCAGCTGAATTGGGGTAATTCAGTAATATCTCCGATTGTTTGGGTAGTCTCTCTAATGAAAGCAGCTTTGTCTTTACGGTGTTCCGGCCGGAAGTCCTCCTTAAAACATTTTATCTGTTGTTTAAACAGGTGAAGTCTTTCTGTAATTTATTCATGCAGTTTTGAGAAGTTTCATCAGGCTGGAGATGAGTTCAGACATCAAAATATTCAACCTCCTTTTTGATCCTAAAGACGGCTCAAGCGTGATGAGTCGTTACTGTACCTGTCCACGCAGTGAGCAGCAGTCATCACCCAACCTGTACGAATCAGGCTACCTCCACAGGTGTGGTACCAGTAGCTGCCAGACTTGTACTGAAGGGAGATCTAAGAAGAAAAGAAGAGGTGAGGCAGTCTCATCTCTTTAAACGGCCTACCCATTTTCTCCAAGTAGGGGAGATTGTCACATTTTTTTCACAAATTTCCAATCTCCTATAAAATCTGTTGGTTTTATTTAATTCATTTTGGATCAGGATAAAGCTTTGAGTCTCAGTATATAAAACAATGTACATATTATCATGTTTATTATTATATGCAAAAGCTATTACACACTCATTTTAAAAGGTTCACTTGTGACAATCATCACTGGACTGCTTGTTCCAACCTGAGGGAAAGGTTGTCCCAATGTTATTGTCATGTAGTCTGGCTCCTTCTTGGGGCCGCCTACTGATCCTTTGCTTCAGGTGTTTCTCATCAACACTCATTAACAAAGCGGCCTATCAGGAGCTCACAGCCAGCACTGCTAGGACTCAATCAGACAGCCTTTGGTCTCCTGCATTTCTTTGAGAATCCACTAATTATTTCTGTGTCTCCTAGTAGTGATGGCAATTCCGAAGCTTCATGAAAAACTGAACCTATTTGTCCAAAACTGGAAACCATGCTTGATACATTTTCTACAGTTTAGAATGGTGGCCTCTGCTGGATAGCTATCTGAACTAGAATTGAGTGAGTATCATAATGCCCACGTTATTTCATGACTGAACTGATTTGTTCCATAATAATAATGTTGATACTAATGATTGTATAAATAAATAATAAAAAAGCTAATGTCTGACCTGTGAAATTGAAATAAACAGCCTTTCTGATGCATAAAAGCTATCTGATTCTGTGGTCTGTGTGACTATGGTTTCCACTCTATACATATATATATATATATATATATATATATATATATATATATATATATATATATATATATATATATATATATATATACCACTATATATATATATAGTTGGACTGAAGGACAGCACTGGACTGAGGCACTAATCATGGCAGCACACAAGAACAGGCACTCGAAGGTACAAGATCAATAGAGGCCAGGATCTGCACCACACCAGGCAGGACCCCGATGCAGACTGTGCAAAGATGCCCTCGAAACAATACAGCTTTTCCATAACAGCGGGGTGCTTGAATTATGCGGGCAGGAGATTTGCATACATTGAGCATACAACCAGGTAGCTGTCATGGTGTACAGGAACATCTGCCATGAGTATGGGCTGGAAGTCCAAAGGTCAAAATGGAAGACACCTCCTAAGGTAGTTGAGAATGACCGAGGCTAAGATCCTATGGGACTTCAAGATCCAGACTGACAGAACAGGTGATGGCTAACCAACCAGACGCATGCGTGTTGATGGAGCAAGCAGCAGAAGAAGGCGTGGCTGATAGATGTGTGGCAATCCCCAGCGACAGTAAAACATCAAGAAGAAAATTAACGAGAAGCTTGAGAAATACCTAGGACTTGAAGGGAGGAACTAGAAAGATGGGAAAGTGCAGCAGCAGGTGCCAGTGGTAATTGGAGCACTAGGGGCCGTGACCGCCCCAAACTGGGAGAGTGGCTACAGCAGATCCCAGGTAAAACATCAGAGGTCTCTCTGTCCAGAAGAGCCCAGTCCTAGGAACAGCTAAGATATTGCCGCAGAACCCTCAACTCCCAGGCCTCTGGCAGAGAGACCCGAGCTTCTGAGGATGACACACACCACCCCCGCGAGGGGTGAGAAAACAGTTAGTTTTTTTTTTTTTTTATATATATATATGTATATGTATGTTCTCTAGTAATATTTACTGTATATCTTCCGTAAATAGTTGTAGTAGTTAATTTTAAAATCTAATGTTAAAAATGTTTTTAATAGTTTATTGTAAATACTTGTTTCTCTAAAAATAAACTGATGTCAATGAAAAAAGTTCTAAATTTACTTAAATTGTAAAGAAGTGATGAAACAGATCATGTAAAAAGGTTAAAAGACTTTAAGAACACACTGACAACAATAAATTTATAAACAATTTAATAATTTAATTTAACAATAACAGCAACACAGAACCTCAACTTGTAAAAAAAAAACACCAAAAAAATGAATGTCTGTCCACCATCCTCTCCAATAAATGAAATAATCTGTCCATCCTTTCCCGCAATTAGGACAGGTGGGGCAACAGAGGGCCTCTGTCCTAATTCTTCATCCATGAAAGATGGGATCCTTTTTGCAGCTTCAGCGTAAGTAATTCAGAGCTCAAATTTCATTTTTTTATTTCCTCAGACCTTTTGCTTGCAGTTACAGCATTTTATTTGAGCTTTGTTTCCACATTTACCATATTCGTGTTCTCCTGCACACCTTCCACGCCTCTGTTTCCCTTTACAAACTGCTGCTATGTGTCCGAATTTTTGGCATTTAAAGCATCTCAATGGTGGAGGATTGTAGATTTTGACATTATAGCTGATGTAACCAATGAATACTTTACTGGGTAATTGTTGTTCCTCGAATTTAATTAGCACCGATAAACTGTCAGATCTTTCCCCGTTTCTTGTCGTTTTTAATCGTTTTACTTCTTATACTTTTGCACCACTTATGTTTTCTAGAATTTCTTTGTCAGAAACTCTTAGAAGAACTCCTCCAATGACTCTCCTGCTGATCTTTTTGTTCTCCATTAAGCTGCTCTGAACTCTCATCCCATCAGTTTTGGTCTCCACTGTACAGGATTCTGGCTCCTCTGACTTCTCCAACAAGTTTATTGATGGTTTTTGTTAAGTGAACCGGATTCCAATTTGTAAAAGGGTCTGCCTGATTAACGACTTTGAATATGACTTTGTATTAATTTTGTTGTGCTGTGGAACGTATGGATTGATCATCACTGGATTGTTGTGAACTTACTGGGTAAGTTGGAAATTATGGAATAATTCAATGATTTAGTAATAAAGCTCAAATTTTAATTCCAAATGTAAATTTGTGGAGAGCAAGCAAACCCTAAAACTCCAAGGACAGGGGGCTTTGAGACCGAAGCTTAGATGCCTGTAATCTGAATGTATTCCAAGTAGCCGGTGAAAAGTCCCTAAAGATAATTTTAAGGCTATAAAAAGTGGACAGAAAGGAAAGTTTTGGAAAACTAAAAAACCTTTTATTAACAATAATGAAAATAACAGACAAAAAGTTCCCAAACTAGGAGTCCTTCCCCATTAACAAAATGAACATAAAAACAAAATAAAAAAAGTTCCCAAACTAGGTGTCCTCCTCCCCCTCGTCCTGCTCCTCCCGTTGCCTCTTGAGGCGCCCAATCTCCTCCATCTCCTCCTCCAACTCAGATGAGCCAGTTTCCTGGTAGGAAACCTCCCTGGAGGTCTCGGAGGAGGAGGGAGTGGGTGACCTCTTCCTGGCACGCCTGGGCGTCCCCTTATGGGATTGCGCTCTGGGAGCGGCCCCAGCCGTGCACTCCTCCAGCAGGCAACGCAACCGTTTGCACTCCTCCGCACCTGTCTGCTGTCTTCGTGTCATGACACATGACCGCAGACAGAGATGCCCGCACCTCTGGTGGATGGAAGTTCTTGACCTTTTTAAAAAGACTACAAAAGTGATGAGTTGAGACGTAACACTTCATTTTTGCTTTGTCTGCAACTCACATGGGTGGCCAAGGCGGTCCCAAGGCTTAGTTTCGTTTCCCCAAGGTCCATGTGCTCCAAGTAGGAGTGACCCTATTGAGCTTGGAGTAGGCATTTTCGATTTGCTTCGTGGTGGGGTCCACCCCCTCCATGAAGTACAAATACTCCTGCAGATACTTTTCTGTAGAATCAGGAGAAATTGTTTATAATTACATGCAATGACATGTATTTTAAAAGACTGATTTTTAGAGTGGTGGTTCTAGACCCAGCACAGACAGAACAGGGGGTCCACATGGTGACATCCTAAAGTGTCAAAAGAGCAGCTGCACTTACCTATAGAATATGGGAAGGTGTACTTTGCTTCCCTCCTTTCCAAACCCTTCTCCCGATGGGTGGAGGGCAGGGTGCATGTGTGGAGGGTTTCGGGTCTGGTTTTTGGGTAGTGTGAGGAGTGGTGGGAGGGGATGAGGGGGGTCGGGAGGAGGTAGAGGCGGGGGAGGAAGGTGCTGCAGTGGTGTGTGGGGTTAGGGGGGGTAAGGGTTCATCAGTGGAGTGGGGTGAGCAGAAACTGGGGGTGGCTTTGTGGGAGGTGGAGGGAGGTGGGGTGGTTTTCCTCTGGCCTGGGGCAGACTGGAAACAAACACTCATATTAGAAGAAAAGCTAACCTCACATCAATGCTGTTTACACATTTCAAAACATGACAACCAAATGAAGATGGTGCAAAATTATGGAATCAATCAAAAGCACTTCCAGAAATGCTTTTTCATTTTAAGAATGTGGCTGTATTGTTTCACTCATAAATGAAATTAGTAATCAATAATCCTGTTTCCATTTTCATTTTCTTCTTTAACACCGCTCATGCATTATATATAACATCAAGCAACATTCAGTCTATTTAGTTTTCAAGTAAACTAATTAAATGTTTAAATAACATTATTTGGTAAATTCAGAGCAAAAAAATTGTATATGCAAATCGCTATACCATGATTGATGACAAGTTGGGTGTTGCAATGGTATGATTGATAGCAACTTCATTTTGCTTACTGATTTCCACTAAAAACTGACCATTTCAAATGAAAAATACACAATCTGTTTTTGTGTGCATGTCTGTTTTAAATGGCAAAAAAATACAGTGTTGAAGATCCTCTGAAGATGATTATAGATGGGAATTCAAGTGACATGGAGCAGCTCGGGGAAGATGAAGATTATGATGATGAGGAGGATGAGGAATGGACTCCTACTGCAAGGATTGGGGAAAGCCCAGATAGTATTGGTGATGAGGAAGAGGAAAACCCAGATGGTAATGAAGATGATGATGAAGGCCCAGAAGTCCCAGAAGGGGACACAACACCAAAGCAGTTGGCAAGGGGCAACATAAAAAAGGAGTATCGGTGGAGAAGAAAACAGTTTGAACCTCCATCTGTTGAGTTTGTGGAATGAAAGAAAGACTCGGAAGAGAGTCTTGACTCGACACCATATATGTATTTTAAAGATTTTGTTACTGAGGAAATGCTACAGGAAATTGCAGAAGAAACAGACTTTTTTTTTAAAATAAAATAAATAAATAAATAAAAATAAATAAATAAAAAGTATTTTAAAGATTTTGTGACTGAGGAAATGCTACAGGAAATTGCAGAAGAAACAGACTTTTACAGTGTGCAGA
>JAGKQL010000041.1:2403170-2418808 GCA_018398635.1 Cyprinodon brontotheroides
GAGATTTCTTCCCAAAGGGGAGTTTTTTCTCTCCACAGTCGCTTCATGCTTGCTCTTCATGGACAGTTTATGCAAACTTTGTTCATTCAGTGACATCTAACTCAAGCATCACCCTGTATACCAGCCTCTATGGATTAACCAAACTTCACCTATCGAAACTCCACCACCAGTTTCAGGCCCGGGGGGAATATCCTTATTCTCATACATCAGTTTATCTGCATTAAAGTATAAACCAGCGTTTATGTTTCCTGCCGAGGCCTGAGCGCCAAAGTTCAAACTATTGTATCAATAAACTCTTCTAATTGCATCTTTCTCTCTTTGTGAGTTTTTCAGATTGAAATATATATATATATATATATATATATGCAAGGCAAATTTAGTTGTATAGCACAATAAGCCAATGCAAAGTGCTTTACAGGATTAAAATACAGGAAGATAAAACAGAATCCAAGCAAGTAGGAACAAATAAGAAAATAAATAAAATAAAATAAAAATTGCAGAAACAAAAAAGAATATTAAAAACAGTTTGACTAAAGAAAATATGTTTTAGTTGAACTGTTTAACTAGAACAGTGGAAGGCAATCCTAAACAAATGTGTTTTTAGTCTTGATTTAAAGGAACTCAGACTTTCCGCACTTTTACAGTTTTCTGGAAGTTTGTTCCAGATAAGTGGAGCATATGAACTAAATGCTGCTTCTCCATGTTTAGTTCTGGTTCTAGGTCTGCAGAGCAGGCTGGAGCCAGAAGACCTGAGTGGTCTGGAGGGTTGATACACTGATAGCAAGTCTGTGATGTATTTAGGTGCTAAGCCATTCAGAGATTTATAGACTAACAGAAGTATTTTAAAGTCTATTCTCTGAGATACAGGGAGCCAGTGGAAGGATTTTAGAACCGGGGTGATGTGCTCTACTTTCTCAGTCTTAGTGAGGACACGTGCAGCAGCGTTCTGGATCAGCTGCAGCTGTCTGATCCACCTTTTAGGCAGACCTGTGAAAACACTGTTGCAGTAATCAATTCGACTAAAAATAAACGCATGGATTAGTTTTTCCAGATCATGCTGAGACATTAGTCCTTTAATCCTGGAAATGTTCTTCAGGTGATAGAAAGCCCACCTTGTAATTGTCTAAATTAAAAGAAAAACTGAGGGAGTTTGAAAAAACTTGGGAGCTGTTGGTCTCTTTCCTTCATTCGATAACTGACTAATGTGACCACAGCATAGCACTCCTGGGGGAGGGTGGGGTGGGGTTGGATGGTGGGGTGGGATGGGGTACTGTAGCTCTTGTATTTGATACTTAATTTCTTTACAGCGGGATACTGTTTTGTTGTTTTTTATTTTTGGTACTGTTACTATTATTGTGTTAATGTTATTGTTTATTATGTCTTTACTATCTTTAATTTTTTATTATAGATGTCACTATGTGTCAGGACTCTGCTGGCCCTGCTGCCTCTGCCTTCTCCACAGGTGTTCCAGGTTGACTGAGTGGCGCTCGCACATCTGCAGGTGGTTCCGCAGCACCGGGGCGCTCTATAAGAACTGTGCTCAGACAGTAGAAAGATGCCTGAGTGTTACCGTAGTGGTATGCAAACCTACCACGGTCTCTAGCCTTGGAAGCTCTTTGAGTAACCAATCTTACCTTTGTGTCTCCCAGGTACCCCCTCGTGTTCTTATCCTTCCTCTCGAGCTCTCGTTATCCCTCTTGTGGTGATTCCTCTGAGTGGTTTCCCCGGTTCCTTCCGAGTCGGCTCCCCCCTCTGGACCCATCACCCTCACGGACATCCACCAGGTTCCTTCCGCTGTTCTGGATCCCTGGATTTTCCAGGTGCTGTTCGGACCCTCGCTGGCTTCAGCTCTCTGGTCACCTGGACGATCGCCTTCTACACCTTCAGGCAAGCATAGAGTCCAACCCGCCTCCTCCCTGGTTAGAGCTTTTCCCTGCTCTGATGTAAGCATTCGTCCAGCTGTACATTCTTTTCTGCTCCGTCCGTGGTTAACCGCCCTTCTCATTCTCTTAGACATTTCCAGGCTCCGGCTCCCTGTGCTAAGCTCCGGTCTGCTGTTGCAGATTCCCCTTCATTAAAGCTTTCAATAAAGCTTTAAAAGAGCTGCCTGTTTCCGAGTGTATTCTGCATGTGGGCCAAACACGTCAAGCCAAACATGACACTATGCCTTTTTTTTGTTTATGTGTCAGACTTTTTCTAAAAAAGAAACATGTAAATGTCAGATCAATTGCCTTGAAAGAAATGTTTCACAATAAATATATTTGAAAACAAAAGTCACTCAAGTCTTCTAACAGAAAATGGGCTAACAGAGGGGCCTGTCATAATGGTAATTCTGCAGGTCACACCACACATGATGAAGCTAATAATGGACAAAAAATTGGGACACTGATTGATCTGGCTTCTGATATAAATAATGTCACTCATGATGGAGCAGGTCGACTAAATTTCAGGAGTAAAGACATCACGCTTGTGGTTCATGGTGTAGGAGGCATGATAGTCTGCTTCAAAACAAAGTCATACCACCTAAAAATCTGTGTCCACAGCTCAAGAGACACTTGCAAGCCTCATCACCTTGTTTGTTATACCCTAGACAGTATTGCTGACACCCACCAACATGTCTTCAAAGAAGCTGCAAAAGTTCTTTCCAAGCATTCCACTCAGTGAACTGGTAAGGCCAAAAGATATCCATCTCCTTGTAAGCCACAAAGAAGGCCAGCCAGCTCCAGAGAACATATGCACCATTGGAGATCTCATGCTGTGGGATGGACCAATGGGAAAAACAGTTGCTGGCACCCATTCTGAGCTGTTTGAAGAAGTCACTATGATAGAGGTCACCAATCCTATTGGATTGGAGGATAAAAAATAGTACACAACTTCAGGATTGGCAGTGGATCCCTTGTCCCCTGAACATTGCCGTTGTCATCACTTGTGGGTCTGGTTCAAAGGATTTGGATGAAAATTCTGCATGGCAGCGAGGCCCAAACTTTCCGAGTCTACCAACTGGTAAGTGGCCAATCAAATTTCCAAAGGATGTTTCATCAACTGAAAGAGAAACCGTTGGAAAGATGCAGAACTTGGTGGGTGTACAACATTTTAGCAATTTGGGTCTGCTCATCCGATTAAGGCCTGACGTAGTCCTACTCAATTCTAGTCAGAATATGAGTCTGATACTGCTCCAGGCTGTGATTATGGGGCGTGTTTCGAGAACCAGGAAAAAAATGCCTCTGCACTCAATTGGACAGACGTACAACCAATAAGAGCAACGGAGTGTGTGACGTATGTTAATCGAAAAGGTACTAGCTACTACATTAGACCATTTGGTGGTCTACAAAGAGGAATAATCTGGCTTCTGGTTTGTGGTGGGAGATTCAAGGCTTTTAATAAAGACAGGGTTGGTGTTCCCCTGTTTCCATACAATGCCTGGGTCTAAATGCTGTTGGTTTGTGAAGCTCACAATGGAGGCCACGAGGGAGTGGCTGCATCTCACTTGAAGATTAGAAAGAAAGCATGGGTCATCAAAGTCTTTAACAATTGTGAGATCTGCAAGAAAACCAGAGCCAAATTATGTTAGCAAGTAATGAACGATTTACCTCAAGAAAGAACTCAGCCCACAGACCCATTTGAGTTTATAACAGTTTACCTGTTTGGACCATATCAAATTAAAGATGAAGGTTTGGGGGTTGACATTCTGCACTGCATGAAAAGTGAGATTTTACGCCCCGTAAACTTCCACAGATCTGCCTGATTTTAAGTCAGTTTCCGACAATTTTGCAACCAGCGCTTGTCGCCGTTTGTCAGTGCCACAAATTCTTCGGAAGCGGTTTTGTTTGTATGTGGAGAGCGATCAGCTGTACTAATGGCCCTAATTAGCATATGAATGCAGCAAACCACGCCGCGGCTGGCCAGGTCTGGCTTGAATAACCACACTCATTATTGGCTGAAACCACTATTCTCAAACAAGGTAGTAACCGTGATTGGCAGCAAAACCACTGCGCGTACGGCCAGCGCCTTTAATTTTTCTTACGCCAGTAGGCCGGATGAGACTTCTTTTTAAACAACTAAAGTTGCTCTGCATTGATTGGTTGGCATATATATATATTTACATATCCAATTTACATATATATATATTTATGAATATATATTTAGTCATTCATATATTTATTCTTCATTCGTATGCTGTGTATTTATGTTATCCTACACTACTACACAATTATTAGAATACCATCAAGGACATGAATGAATTTATATAGAGGAATGAACATTTGCCAGGAAGCTGTTTATGCAAAAGAAAGAGCTTTATTCAAAACACCACAACTATATACAACGCATCCAAACACATGCGTATCTAAAATTACAAGTCCGTGAGCGGTCCGTTTGCTTCCTCGGGCTTGGGTAACTGGCAGCATTCCCTCGAGGCAGGATGGACACAACACATCTATCAAGGCACCTGAAAAATAGTCACCAAGCCTGAAGTCTTACCCTCTTTCTTCTGGCTGACTCGAGCAGATAGCCTCCGCGCGCGAAGTGTGGCTGGCAGCGTATATCTGAAAACTCCTGCGTGCGTCTCAAAATCGTCTTACAGGCAGCTGGAAAACAATTAAATGAGAGTGAGGTATGGATAAAAAAATCAAATGCAAGTCCACGGTAACAAGGAAACAGAAACATTAAAACAAGTCACTTACACACAATGTGGTCTTTATCAACATCGTGCAAGTGTCCCTGGACTTGCTGATATGGCTCGAGCAAAAATAGGAGGTCTGTGAAAACAAAATGTAAAGCTATGATCGATTATCCATCATTATCCATTGCCTTTTTACTGCAGAATGAAAGCATATTCTTTAAATCTTACCCTTGCTCCGGTTCATAATAGCCTGCAATTAGTCTCGGTTGTGAAGACGGGTACTGCTAACGTGAAAAAAATACACTTTTAATAAAGCTTGTTCTTGCAAGGCTACTATTAGCGTAGCTTTTAGGCTAGGCTGTTTTAGCGTGGCTTTTAGGCTAGGCTGCTGATAGCCGTAGCTTTAGGCCTGAGCTGCTATTAGCTGTAAGCAGGCTAGGCTGCTTTTAGCTCAGCAGGCAGTAATCAAATTTATATTTACGCTAGCATCTCTTCTTTGAGGTTAGGTCTTGTTCGTCTCCAGAGTCGCCATAAGCATCAAGGGAGTTTTACGTCCCGCAGTGCATTTCTCGGCTCAGAGCGCCAGCGCGCCACAACCAGACCGCTCCGCTCTGAGGTTTCTTGGAGATTGTAGAAACATCTTGGCGAATGAACCAGGGTTTTCCAGCGGATCAATAAAAATAATTTAAAAACTAATTTGTCATTTTTTTTTAATCTAAAGTGACATCTGAAATTGACCCCAAACTTATGTTTGTCGAAGTGACATAATTCTTTAATAAAATGCTTATAAAACAATTTACGTCAGATATATTATATAAATAGGAGAAAAAGCTGAAAGGATATATATATATACTGATATATATATTTATTGACTGATGATAGTAGTATTGGTAGTAGTGATTTTACATACATACAGGAGTCATGGAACTCTGCTTACAGCTCCTTCATATTTCATGTACACTAATAACTTGTGTACATGGTTCTTGTTGATGGCATTAAAATCATTTCTAATAGCATTAAAATAGCATTAAATTAGAGTCACTCATTCCTGTATGAACCCTGTGAGCGCTTAATTTAATATGACATATTAAAAAAAATCCCACCATCATCCAGCATATGTTCAGTTTCTGCCCAAATATATATATATATATATTTGTAGATTTTTGTAACGGGATAAGGATAATTCAAAAACAGCTTTTTTATGAACTTGTTCTACTCCCAAACTCAGCATCTCCTCCTTTCATTCCTGAAGTAAGTTTCTTTTGAATGGATTTGATTAAAGTTTTAAGTCCCCGGTATAAAATGTAAATATTTTGATGGAGATGAGAAATTCGCTTCCTCGCGTATAGTAACAACCAATAGTTTGGATCCAATCATTTAAATAAACGGTGTTAGATTTTTTTTATATAAGAATTGTGCTATACTTCAGTCACCCATCTGTTGCTGCTATATTTTAATTTGACGAACCGAATTTTGTCGTATGGTTTCTTTCTCCTGTTTAGTGCCATTGTACTGCGGATCTTGACCCGGTCGGGACCTTGCGACCACAGTGTACCAATCTTCTGATGGCTACTTCCCAACAGGCTAATGTCAGCCATGTTATGTATGAATCATCTCAGACTCATACTTTAAAACTTTTCCGTTCTAAGTTATTGTGAATTGAGCATATTGACAGACAACATTTTATTTTTTATCTTAAATGCAATTTTTTTAAATAATTACTGCTCTAAATGTATTGCTCTGTCAGCTTAAAGATCTGTTTTTGGTCTCTATACTTTAATTAAAATAAATCAATTCAAGCTAAAATGTAAGAGGCTATACTGATCCTGATCTCTTTGTATCAGAGATTTTCTTACCCAGAAAGATAAAGAGAAGAAGCTATGTACAAATGCAACCCCTGTTTTGCATTTGTATAGCCTCTCACAGCAGTTCATTTACATGTTAAAGCCTCCCCAGAATCTTATTGGGAGCCATGGGGGGAACACTGCCTAAGAAAGCTGCTAAGCCCGCAAATTCGTCAGAACCGCCGCTAACCTGAAGTTCCACGACAATCTGCGTCGCGATATTGATGAAAATCCCACTTTTCATGCAGTGGCATGGCCAGCAGAGCAAATCACACAGAGCTTGCTAACAACATGTCAACTGAAAGTTTTCTAATGGCTTATCAAAGATTTACAGCTATTCGAGGTCATCCTAAAAAGATCTGGTCTGATCCAGGGACCAATGTCATTGGTGCCAAACCTGTTCTGGAGGAGTTGTGTAAATTTCTGGATCGGTTGAACAGATGCACTGTGCAAGAAACTCAGCTCAGAATGGAAGTGAATGGCAGTGGAAAAGTTAAAAGGGAATTCTTTAAAATGTGTGTGAGAAAAGTAGATGAGTACTAGAATGTAAAAGAGTATCGCTGAATAATACTTTAAATGTGTTTGATTTTAGGTTTAAATCTTATATTTTGTTTTAGGAGTAATTTTGTTATTTAAAGGATGATAATCATTGTTTCTGTGTGTATGTCCAAAGGGTTTTCATCTCCTACTAATGCTACTATTGTTGACTCAAATTTCAAATGTTGAGCCTGGTTCTGCCAGAGGTTTCTTCGCAATGGGGACTTTTTCCTCTCCACTATCACTTCATGCTTGCTCATCATGGACAGGTTCTCTCAACCTGTGTTATCCATCTGGACTTCCATCTTCTAGGTCCCTGAGTGAAGCTCTAGTATCAGCTCACGCAATCCACTGGATCTCCCTGTAAAAGCTCAGCAAACCGTCTCACTAACCAGCAGTCTACAGTCTGACCAGCTTCCTCTTTCTCCACCACCAGTTTCAGACCTGGGGGGAAACTTTCTTTGCTCCTGTTCATGCATATCTATAAAAATTCAGCGCTATGTTTCCTGCTGAGGTCTGAGCGCCAACGACCACTTAATTGTATCAATACATTTCTTCTACTTGTCTTTTCTCTTATTTTTTCAAATTGAAATATCAACTGTCCTGCTGCCATCATCATCTTTGTTTATAGATGCTGGAGATCGGCCTGTTTTCCATTGTAGTCCTGGTTGTGACAGTAACTGGCTGGATCTGCTCTCTTCATCCTCTGAAATGGGAGCTGGTTTGGACCCCTTCTGCCTGGCTGTGTGTTTCCTGGACGGGGCAGCCTTTAATAGCTGCTTTTTGTATCTCTGCTTCTGTCTCCTTGAACCCCAGTCAGCCTCAGCAGCCTCAGATCACACTGAGCCTGGTTCTGCTGGAGGTTTTTTTTCTGTTAAAAGAGAGTTTGTCCTCTCCACTGTTGCTACAAGCATGCTTGGTGTTAGGGATTGCTGAAGAGTCAATGAGTCGATGCAATCAACTAGTTTTCCTTAGATAGAAACTTTTGAATCAGTTTGACTGGATGATCACTGGTTGAATTGTCTCTGTAACGTGCCTTGCAATGATGTGTTGTGAATTGGCACTATATTGAATTGACCCTTAATGTTTTTAAGGCATTAAATTAATTCAGCAGGGTGTCTCTTAGTCCATTAAATAAGGAAGAAAGACTCGTCTACTTCTGAATTTTATTTTAGAAAATTAGATCACATTCTGACTTTACAATAAATACATTGTCCTATAAAATAAGGTGTAAAAGCAGCAGAAAATGAGGCATTTTGGTGGATTCTCTCAGTTCATCTGTAAATTCACCATCAGAACTTTAGTTGTTTTAAACTGCTGCAAAAACACCAACATAAGCAAAGAACTTAGACCACAATGCTGTGTTTAGAGGAAAAGATAATCAAAAGGCAAAACAGGGAATCTCTCAGGGATGAAAATATCCCCAAATCAAACCAATTCCTGGGGTCAGAGCGTTTTCATGTAAATGAGTAAAAGTTCAAACACACACAGTTCTGTCTGGCTAACAGACATGAGGGTAAAGTGCCATAAATATTAACCTCTTAGGGCTTTGCCAGTCACATACGTGGACAGCACTTTTTCACTCATATGTCCACAATGGTGTTTACAGCTTAACTTGTGGTGTTATAAATTTGAATGTGGGTATTTTCACTGCCACCTGGTGGTAAAAGAAGAGCATTACACCTTAGCAAAAAAATTTAGAAATGACAGCCAACACACGACAAAATCATGTCAGCTCTGTATGCAATCGTTGACCAAGTAAGAAGTCCTGTAATATTTTATAATCTATTCTGATTTAGACAATAATAAAAGGGTTGTACATTTGTCATTAAATGCAACATATTGAAAAAAAAATGTGAATAAGTGTTATTGAGAATTGAGAGGCACATTTGAATAGCATCTGACTTTTAAAACACACCTTGAAAAAGCTAACATGCTAGTACACATACACATTTGTAGAATAAGAAAAACATTATCTGTTGTGCAGTTAAAATGCTATACATTGTCCAAATTAAATGTATAAACATAATCAAATATATGTATATGTGAATTAGATGGACTAAAAATGCTAGTAAAATAAGTGCATGTGAGTTAACTTCTAAGCGTGGTTGATTCTTCAAACTATGAGAGCGATAAAAATGGTGATTGATAATGATGAGCCAGCGTTACTGAAGATGTTGGAAAAATTCTGGAAGTTGAGGCCTTTTTCTAGATGGAATTCTCTGCGAGGCTGCTTTCGTCTCTCAATTAAAACCTGATTATAGCATCCATAGATGAGCAAATGATTCAGTTCACAGGAGCCTGTCCATGGAGACAATATCTCCGATGAAACCTAAACCCAGTTGACATAAAAACATAGTTTGTGCCACAGCAGATGGTATTGTAGCTTGACTTTGAGAGCTTTATCAAGGCACAAATGTGCTAGTGAAAAAGGTAGAGGAACCAGAGGTCCTGGGTTTGGGAAGCTTAGTCGTGGCGCCTGTGCCAAGCTTCTGCATTGTGGCCTAAAAAGTGTATTGTGACCAGTTTTTCACCACCATCCAAGGCTTATGAGGAGGGGAAAAAGGGATTATACATGACTGGCACAGCCAATGAAGAACGAACTGGCTGGAAGCCGAACCATAAGTAGCCAGTGACAAAGCCATGAAAGCGCGGGAAGAGGAACCTCATCAGAAGTTTCCATGATGGACAGAATGATAAGGTGCTGTTGCATGAGCACCCGTACCAAGAAGTGGACATTACAAATGATAATGCACTTCATAGATCTGGCTTTAGCCAACAGCTGGCTCCTGTAACGGAAAAAACCATGCAGTATCTGCTGGACCAAAGACCAGACCCTATCCAGTTCCTCCAGTTTCAGGTGGAAGTGGGCCAAGATCCTCTTGGCCCAGCATCGCCGCGATGCACCTTCAAAACCCCCAGAGTGATGAAAAATAAGTCAAGGGCCAGACGCTTCACGCGATGGAGTTGCCCTACGTCTCGTCCGGGCAGGAACAATGCCCACTCCAGAGATGATACGGCGAGAAACGCGGCGTTCAGACAACCAGGTTACCCTGGAAGAACCCGAGTGTGTGGTGTAACCTGCAAAGTGTTCTCTGCATGCAAACTAATCGCAACTGTTACTTAGCCTTTCACGCATAGGTAATGGCAGTGATTTCTAAAGGTATGTAGTTGTACCTACAATGATTGTTGCCTTTCACATATCCTTATTGTTACATTAGAAATGGATAGTTTCATAAGCCATACTGTAACTGTGAATGCCCAAAAGTGCTTTTTTTCTTCATTTTGTCTATTTATGTTCATTATAATTTTCACAGTAGTAGGTTGATACAATAGTAACAGTTGGAAATGCTTTGGTTTTTATTGTGATACTTTATTACAGGCAAACAATATCATTTGGTAGATGTAACGGTTCAAACAGACGAAAATCAAATGTTTCTTATCTTGTTTTTACTCTTTGATAATCAAAACATATTTAAAAAATATGAGTATCTGTTATCAATATATTCTAAAGCAGTCAGGAAAAAACTGCTGTGTTTAAGGTGGAAATAAAGAGTTTTTTCACTCTTTTATCCAGAAGTTGACTTAATGTGTGTTTTTATAGAGCTGGCTAAACATCAAGTCCACATATGTGGACATCATTTTTCTCTAAAACTGAATAACATTGAAATATGATGTTTCATTTTTATTCTAACTGGGTTCAAACAAGCCCAAATAACAAAGAGAAATAAAAAATGTATGTAAAAAACTGCTTGGGCCTTAAGAGGTTAAGGTTTCTCAGAAGATCCTTCAGGTTTCTCCAGGAAAGCAGCAGCAAAAACCGCCTGCGGTCTTCAATGACTCGGCACAAAACAGTGCTATTTTTTCTGGATCTGATCGGAGAGCCAGTCCAGACCCTCCACCAGACCGCTGCCGCTGACGGCACAGGAGCCCTGGACAAACCACTGGAAGGACACAGAGCAGGACAACGGTCATTCTGTTCTCCCAAAACGTCCATAGATCATCTAAGCACAGGAAGTACCTACCGGTTGCTTCACTCCTGATAGGTTCAGAGCCACTGTGATGTCACTGACCGACATGGCTTGTGGCAAATCCTGTTTGTTGGCAAAGATTAGTACAGGGACTTCAGCCAGTTGGTCCTCGTCCAACTGCAGAAACACAAATTGCTGATTAAAGTCAGAAGCTACAGCAGCCATTGGCCTTTGACCTTTCTCTCAGGTGTCTATAGATCAGAACTTCTGTATTCATTTTCTAGGTCTGCTTCTGTCTCCTTGAACCCCAGTCAACCTCAGCGCTCAAGCTGATCCTGGTTCTGCTGGAGGTTTCTTCCCGTTAAAAGGGATTTTTTTCCCTGTCACTAAAAAAATGCTCAGTCTGAGGGATTGCTGAAGAGTCAACATCTCCTGTTTCTTGTAGGGTCAATTAATAGATCTGATGATGTGGATCCATTAAGTGATCTGAGATGGCATGTTGGTAATTGGAGCGATAGAAATTAACTGAATAGAATTCATGTGATCACTTATTTCAAGTTCAGCAAACTCATATTTTAGTAGTTTTTTTTTCTTTCCTATTTTATAACAGAACCAGCTTCCCTGCTGCAAGAAAAGTTGTAATCCCATATCATGATGCTGCCCCCGCCAGAATACCAACAGAATCCAACAGACATCACAGGATTCTGCATAAAGTCTGACCAGACAGGTCTGGATAGTTTGGAAACAGGAGTTTGGAAACAAAATCTCAGTCGTGGCCAAAGAGCAAAAACCTTTTCAGAACCTGAGCTTCATCTCTTTACTTTCACTTTACAGCCACAACTAAATCAGCAGTATTATACCAGCTATAAAGAAAATGCTTACATTTCTTAATTAAAACTTATTATTTCATTTTTATTTTATACACAATTTATATTGTGTTCGAAATAGAAAATGTTTTTCCCTATGAAAATGTTATAAACCTGGAGCATTTAAAAAAATAAAAATAAGCTGTTTTTTAAACTATTTGACATTTTTTAGATACAATATCCTTTAGTATATATTGCCAAAGTTACTGGGGTCCATATGCAGCTGCAGGAACAACACAACCCTGGTACAGAAAACACAGTGACTGGGTAATGTTTCTATTCATGGCCGAGTCCGGACTTGGCAGTCCTTGTCAACATGAACAAATTAAAGCTTAACTAGGTTTGACTTAAAATCTGTGCCTCATGTAAGGGCTGACAGTGTACAGAAGAGGATTAGGGCCCCTGGAAAAAAATAAAAAGTTAACTGATTTTTAAATTTTATTATAGGTTAATACGGGAAAAACGTCCGAATCCGGACTTTTTTCTCAGAATTCTGACTTTAATCTGAGAATTTTGGATCTTAATGTAGATGGGCGCCATGAAGGTAGAGATGTGGAGCACTCAGCTTCACTGACAGAGATGTGAGTTGTTTGGGAGGGCCAGTGACACATTGGTGGAAAATGATGGAATTAGGAAACTCGCGACGTGTTCTAGAGAGGTCCTAATTCATTAATGGAGGAGAAAGCAAGGTCATTATAAACAAGTTATAGAGTTTAGTCTCTAAAAGTTAGACATGGCTATTAGCTTGATGCTAAACATAGTTTGTTAGGCTGTTAGAATTTCATATTTATATATTAAACTGAAATAAAATTTAAAAATCAGTCCTTTTTCTTTTTTTCAGTGGCCCAAATCCTTCCGTCCGTAGGAAAAGGTCAGGTTACATTTGTTTTAAGTGGACAAAACCTGGAGCAGCACATCAGAAAACAAAGATCAGGGAATAAGCCAATGCCACCAGAAGCAAACAGCTTGAGAATCACTAAACGGAGGCTCACCTGCATGTGCAGGTTCTCTGCTGCTTCTTTAATCCTCTGAGGGTCATTGCTGTCCACCACAAAAATTAGACCCTGCAGACAAAAAGTCGTGGTGAAGATTACGTTAGCTTCTGGGATTGCTTACTTAATTTCCAACAGGAATAAACATAACTATTTGTCAGTTGGGGTTAGGGTTAGACACCCACTGTGTTACATTTTGTGATAAATAGGTGTGAATCGGAGTGGCCTCCCCGATGCCGTTGAGTCAAAGTGACCGCATGCTCTGAAGTCAAAGTCAACATCCACATTGAGCCAAAGTGACGTTCCGCACCATCGTAGCCAAAGTGACGCCACACTGAAAGTCAAAGTCACATCACATTGAGCCAAAGCGGACGCCACATTGAGTCAAAGTGACGCCACATCGAGTCAAAGTCACCTCACATAGAGCCAAAGTGACGCCACATGTGACCTCACGTGGAAGCCTCTCCATACACGCCTCCTCACAGCTGTAGTGGTGTTACCTGAGTATTGGGGTAGAAATGTCTCCACAGCGGACTGTCGAACGGAGCACGGACGTCCCAAACATCAAAACTGATGTTTTTATATTTCACCGTCTCCACTTTGAAACCTGGACACATGTGACTTTAAATTACGGCTCCGGTCAGTGTGAACATGGAGAGGACAGGTTTGAATCACTCACCGATGGTTGGGAGGGTGGTCACCATCTTACCTAGCTTCAGTCTGTACAGCAGACAGGTTTTCCCTGCAGCATCCAGACCCACTGCAGACACAAACACAGCAGAGAGACAGTCAGAACCAGGCCTTTGTTCTGCACCGGTCGCTTGGTCCAAATATCAGATCGACTACTTGAATGTGACAATGAGACATGAATGTGCAATGGCGTAACGACACAACAATGGGCCCGCTAGCAATATTTCTTGGGTGGGCCCTAATATGAAGTAAAATATGTCCTGTAATAATCCCAATAAAACATATTGACCATGGATTTCACAAAGAGTTAAATGAGCAACAATCTGAGCTGAAAGGTCACAATATATTAATGCAACGCACAAAATAGTTTTTTAACCTTTTAATTAGTAGAAATTATTCAAACTTACCTATTAAAATTTGACAGGAGTCTTGAACCTGAGAAGATCTGTGAGATGATGGTTCCATGATTAATGTCCAGCTGAGTTGGCCCTCCCGTGGCTACAGCAGCCAGTCAGCCTGGTACACGGTGGAAGAACAGACAGAAACAACAGCTGGAACACCAGAAAACCACTAAATCCTTATGACATCATTTCTTCTTCCTGTATTTCGCAAATAAGAACTAAGAATTAGTAAATTGGCTTCCAAACTTATTCATCTTATTACGTATTTATTCATTTTTTATAGATGAATGCATTTGTCATCAATTTTGTTATGGCTTATTTTTTTTTTTTCATTTTAAAGATGGTACTTATTAATTGTATTTATTTATTTATTCACTTTTGTATTTATTTAAATGCTTAACAGAAGCCAATGATGTCTGCAGAACTTCACATGTTGTTCCGGGTTCTTTTGTAACCTCCTGGAAATGTCCTTGAATAATTTAATTGCTCAGCCTCTCCTGAGAAGGTTCCCTACTGTTCCCTGTGTGGACGATGTTTCTCTGAAGCCAAGCATATAACCCATTCTTTTTTGCCCCTCATGTTTTCCTCACACTCTTTAGCTCAGGCGGTGATAATGTTTCCTGCTGTCATATTCAGACCTGGATGACGGATAAAGCAGCCTCAGCTAAAAACAGGTTTTATCAAATATAAGTATCTGTCAGATGATTGAACAGTTTCTTACAGCACTTTGGAAAAACCGTAAAAAAAAAAACCTCTGAAGGAGGAGCTTCTTTTAAAATTAGTATTAAAGAAAATATTAATTATTTTTAATTATTATTATTTATTAAAGAAAATATTCCAGTTTAGTCTGCAGCAGGAAGTGATGCTGTTTGCTCTGCTGTTTGTTGTAGATGTTGGCAGGCATGACTCAGCCAGGCAGGTCAGATCCTCCCTGTTAGAAACAGGTTAAAAAAAACATCCATCAGAACAAGTAGTTTGATTACATTAAACGCCTTCTGTTCATGAGATGAGATCCAGGCAAGTTAAAGATAGACTAGCATCAACAGGCATGGACTGGTAATCGGGCGTACAGGGCATTTGCCCGGAGGACCAGCGTGCTGTTTGGGCCGACAGACCCGAAATGTATATTAATAATATGTATTATTATCATCATTATTATTACTATTATTATTATTATTATTATTGTTAATATTATTATTATCATTAATATTATCATTTTATATTATAATATATATAATATTATATTATATATCAGCCTCTTTATATTTGCATAATGCATGAAGAAAAATAAAATCAGCATCGCAAAAGTCTGTTCCGATCATCCGGCCCTTACCACAGGCTCCTGCAGCCCATTGGTTATCATCCCTGACAGTCTAAAGGGCTAGGCCAATCAGAAAGTGGAGAAACACCTTCACTCTCCATTGGAACTTTGTGCAGCAGTGTTCACAGTAGTAATGGAGAAGAAACGCAGGAAACAAGTACTTCAAACTGACGCTGCAAATTTGTCAAACCGACTGACATGTTCCTAACAGCAGGCCCTTCATCTGCTCCGGTGTCTGGTGTTAAATATGATGGTGGTGGTGGTTGTAATGGAGGCGACGGCGAACCGAGCAGTGAACATGTCATTGCGGCTGCTGCAGTAGTAAACCTGCTGTAATGATCTTGGTTGTGTTGTTTTTCTTTAAGTTTTCTGTTTCAAGTTTAGCCAGGTTTTTC
>JAGKQL010000041.1:2418818-2437868 GCA_018398635.1 Cyprinodon brontotheroides
TGCCTCCCAGCTTCTGCGCTAGTCCACCCAACCTTTAACCAATGGTGACACCTGCGGTAAGTTGAAAACAGTTTTCAGAGCCCCAAACTATGTAATGCAGACATCCCAAGTCTCCCTCGAAGTTCCGGGAGTCTTCTGATATAGATAGCTGTTCACTGATGCCCATGAGTCAGATAAATTATCAACGGATTTTTGACTACTATGCAATGATTCATGCACCATGTGAGGATAAGAACTACTGCGATTGCTCAGAGAACAACAGAGAGCTGGGGTGCAGGGAGGAGGTTGCTGATGAAACCTGTGCCGCAGGCGTATCGTATGCAAAGCGATGCTCTGATCAACCAGCGAGCGTTCCAGGCAACTGTGGTTGATCAGAGAGCTGATCGGGGACGCAGTCCGATAAGTTTCTCTGGGTTACTCTCTGGCAGTCACCTAGTTACCACTCAAAGCTGTGCATCCTTTTGGGAAACAGCTGTGGTTCAATCCTCGATTAAAAAACGGAAATATAGGACTTAATTTTACCGTGCAGAATATACTAAAAGTATATCCAACGTCTAGTGAAGGGGAGGATTTTTGTTGTCTTCAATAAGATTTCTGCCAATACATTGAATCTGAATTTCTTTTGAGCGCGGGTGAAAATCTCAGGGCGGAAGCATTTGTTGGTTTTTGGTCATGTAGTTTTGACTGACGCATTATAATTAGTGAGGCTTCAAAAAAAAACTACAAAATGGTAGCCAGTACTGGATTTTTCTCTTTCTATTTTTTATTTTTATTTTTTCATCGATCCTAGTTTTTTTTAGTTACTATTTAGTTACTTCGACCTCCCGGAAAATGCTCAGTCTCTAGTGTGTATGGGGCACGGTTTTGGTCTGTTGACCCCGGGGGGCGGGCAGTTGGGGGATAAGCATCTCCCTGAAATGAGTTTTTGGAACTTGGGATGTCTGGTAATTATGATAGGATAAACCAACCAACCCCTTGATGAATATGATAAAATAACATAATCCCAATAAAAATATGTTGTTAATGTTCCATGGTAAAGTCAGTTTAGTAAACACAGCTGCTGCTACCCATAAACTTCATGCTAGCACTAGTGGCTAATGATGATGATTTTTGTAGCCTACAGTGAGTGCATCCTCTCTGACAGGATTTCTAATGATTCATCATTTTTTCATTGGCATCCTTTTTTACACAATGAGTGCACAGTAGTCCAATGTTACCCTACAGTATCTGGAAGACTGAATAGATCTGATGAGCACCTTACAATAAGTTCTTATCATGATATAACGTGATAATATGTGTGATTGACTGTGACTTTTTTCTCTCCCTCTCTGATCTAAGAATTGTTGCTGTGCTGTGGTGGAGTTTACATTTTACAGTGTTAACAAATTAAAATTTTGGAAGTATTTTAAGTGTCCACTCTCACTAATCTCCATTAACCTGGCCTCAAGGTATTGCACAGTTGCTATACATATTGAGTACACCAAAAAAGTGTGGTGGGCCAGTCTAGTCCAAAATGCCAGGGCCCATTTTTTTTCCCAGTCCACCCCTGAGCATCAATAAAAAACACTTTGGGTACCTCTTTATTAACATCAAAGACCCCTCACACCCCCACCCCTGCTGTTCTCTGGGAAGAGGCTTCGCAGCATTCGATGCGGGTCCAGCAGATTCCTGAACAGCTTCTTTCCCGCCGAAATCAGACAGCTGAATGTTGTGTAAAATGGAGTTAAAAAAAAAAGGATGTTGGGAACTGTAAATCATATAGCAGTCTCATGTTTAAATCTTATCGCCGTGTTTAAATTTTATCACATGTTTACATCTGCAAAAAGTGCAGCAGTGATAAAAATGGAAATGTCTTGAGAGCTGTACTAAATGAAATTTATTTTTGTATATGCTCTCTGTGTACAAAATGACAATAAAGTCTGAATCAGTCTAAGATTCAGGTTAAGGCCAAATGTTCTGACTCATTTCTTCCTTGTTTTAGGGTTAGGGTTCTTTTATGAGTTCTAGCATCACAGCCTCCAAAATCAAAGTGTCTGCAGGAACTGTGGATATCTCTCCAAAAGGCCAAATGTATCACGCTTTGATGGCATCAAACAGCTCTTTGCTGTTGTTATTTTGAAATAGTTGGTTTACGATGGCGATGTTAGGATTATTTTTTATTATCCATGCATGGTTCAGGCACAGGACAGCTGTAATCATTTATCTTTTCCTTTTTACAATCGTGAATTCCTAAAATCAGATATTTTCCCGCTCCAGCTCTTTTAGGTTCAACTACAGTTTATTCTTACTCTGTTGTGCAGTGCATGGCTCCTTCTTCTCAAAGTTCCTCTTTCAACAGAGATTACAAATGTTCTTGTAGATGGGTATCTGCTGTTGGTAAATGTTTGTATGTGTTGCACTGATTCATGTCCAAAAGAAGACGTTCTGTTTACTGCAGAGGTAAAAAGTTCACGTAGGAAAAACCTTAAAGTTTACTTTCTCTTCAACAAAACTGACATTTATTTTTCACCAACTTTCCAGGAGAATAACTTTCTGTACCATGCGTATATTATTGTGCATGTATGTGCTGCCTTTGCTCGGTTATATGTGTAGATTCCTTCCTGCCAACATGAAGTTTGCAGACTGCGAAGAGTCTGTGGTTCAGGGGAATTCTAGCCAAATTGCTCTTATTTTTTTACCTTGGTTTTACATGCAGGACATTCGGTTCTGATCATTCTGGGAATATCTGATGAGCTCTTAAAGCTCACTGTAGCACAACGGCGCTGTCAGGTTTATTCAATGATGATTATAAAATTAATGTGTGCTTATAAATCATTTGTGCAAGGGGATGCTGCACTGTGTCTTGTGATGCAGTCAGGAGACCATCCTGCCTCGTGATTCTGGTGGAGCATCCTGTCTTTATGAACTGATCAATTGTTCTGTCAGAACAAATACTGTTTTTTAACCTGGTGCTATGTTCTGTTAATAAAAGACGGCTGCAGGAGGGGATTCGAAGAAGGACAGCTTGAAGTTGGGTTGGGCTTTTCCTTCCGCCTCCTGCAGAAGCTGCTTGAATCTCTTTCCTGTGCAGACTCAATTTCTATTTATTTGCAAATCTACATTTTCTGAATCCAAAATTTTTGGTGCCGAAACCCGGAGTCAAGATCCAATTGTCCAGGACCGTGTGGGACCAAGGCCAAGAATCTTTCGACAGCCGTCCTCCCTTCGCTGGACGGGGCCCATAGGTTTGTCCAGCCCTGCCCTGGGCATCTTGGTGACGACTCCAGAGGAATTGCTCTACACAGCAAAGGGTAGGCCAAAATCTTTTGATCAAGAGTTGGTTTGGGACCATTTAAGTTACAGCTGTAATCGCAAGAATATTTGACAAAACAAAGTTTTGTTGACACTTCTGGGATCTGGGTATTCTCTGAGTTTGAGTCTGGGACTCTGTGTTGTTCTCGAGATAGTAAAGTTTGTGTCTGCCGCAGGGATATTTGACAAAACCAAGTTTCGTTGACAGATCTGGGTATCCGGTGTGTGTGAGGAGTATACCTCTAGGGCCTGTGCGTGTGGAGTCTAGGACTCCAAAGTGTATACATAAAAATATAAAAAAAAACTGCAGTGAATAGTAATTTTAAACAATTGTTAAAAGGATGGGGCTAGGAAGCAGTAAGAAGGAAGTGCCAGGTGATGTTAGATGGATGTTGACGTGTTGTGGTGGTGATCCAGAGTTTGCCAGAAAGTGGATTGAGAAGGAAAGTTGGAGTGGACAGTTAAGAGTTGAGCCACTGATGAAGATTCATCAGAAAGTGGAGATGAAGTTGGTGTGTAAATCAGGAAATAAGCAAGCTACATACAGAAAAGAATTGGAGGAGTTAAATAAGTTGATTGTGAAAGCTAAGCATAGAGAAAGTCAAATACAGCAGAAAAAGGATAGAAAGAAAGCTATAATTGCTGCTGTGAAAGTTAAAGCTGATGAAAAAACTGTTGTATCTCGCATGATTCCTCAAAATCCTGCCCCTAATCAAATTCAAGGGGGTAATGGGGTTCAAGGGGTAGCATTAGCTGTGCAGGAAGGTAGACACAGACCCCTTCATGGTGGATATGAACACCACCATGCTACTGTTCCTCCTCCAGTAGCCCCACCCTGGTATGATGATGTTGGAGGAGCAGGAGCAAGCCCCCTCTCCATATCGTCCTCTATGGATGGTATGGACCCTTATGAGCCTGAAATAAGAAAATCAAAAAGGGAGGGGAAACCTAATTCTGAGTATTACAATAATGATTTTCAAATAGAGGCTCAAAAAAAATGCCCATCTGCCCCTATTTATCCAAATTTGGCTGAATTAGAAAACCAAGAACAGGACAAAAATCCTGAGGGGGCGGGGCATGTGCTTTTCCAATGTTAGAGGTGGCCAACCCTCGTTATGGCCAACACACAGGAACCCAAGATAATGACCCAGTGGATAATAGGCCCACCATTCTTGTGTATAGGCCATGGACAGATGCAGAAATGCAGACTGCCTGCCAAGGTTTAACCCCAGCTAGGCAGGACCCAGTTAAATGGTCCGAGGACATTAAAAACCTCATTGATTCTTACAAATTAAATGGGGCAGAAATAGAAAAAGCTACGAGGTGTAGTTTGGGCCATAATTGGGCTCAAGTGAGGGGCCAATACACTGGGCATGGAGGAGATCCAGTTGGAATCCTCCCTCCGGGGGATGGGGACTTAGAAAGACAGGTTACTGCTGTCTGTGAAGCAGCCCACCGCCTGTGGAGACAACCTCCCAGTCTTACTAAAATCTCTGAGGTCCGTCAGAGTCCAGAGGAAGAAGTGACAGCATATAGGGCCCGACTCCAAGAAGCTATTAATCGTCACAGTGGAGTCCCAGAGGATAATGCTGAGGACGGGGTCTATATGTCTCTGCTGAAGCAATATTTCCTTGCAGGTCTACGTACAGAAATTAGAGGTCATTTGGAGAGACATTTGGTTGGATGGAGAACTGCAACTTTTAACACATTGATGGAGTATGCTTTGCATGCTCAGGATAGGAAAAAAGCAAAAAAAACTCAAATCCACCTAATGACTGATAGTTCAGCTGTGGGTGGAATGTTAGGAGTCTAATATCGGGACTCCAGAGTGAAACAAAAAGGAAGAGGGAGGGTCCGGTGGTCACAGGGGAAAACCAAAGGGCCACGTCGAGAGCACAACAGGTACTATATTTGTGATAAGGAGGGCCACTTTGCTCGAGAATGTCCAGAACCCCCCCAGAGTGACCCTCCCCGTCATCGATATTATGACCAGCACTGATGCCAGAAGTCATGTGCACTTGCAAAAAGCGAGGAGCAGTTAATTGTGGACCCAGTGGAGGTCTTGGACCTACAGCAAATTTTCCTTTCTTTTTTGAACACATCAGAAAAACCATACTGGCATTTAAACATTCATGGAGTAAAAGTAAAATTCTTGTGTGACACCGAGGCCGATAAATCCGTTCTGAGGGACACATTACCTCATATTAAACCGGGATCAAAATGGATCACTGTAGTCTCTGCTGATGGGAGAATGGTGGTTCAGCGCATTTCTGAAAAACAATTGGTCACTGATGAAGAGGGATTCATGGTGGAAGCTGATTTTGTGTTGAGCCCAGACTGTCCAGTTAATCTATTAGACAGAGATTTGTTAAGGGAATTGCAATTAGCTTTGGTTCCTACAGACAAAGGCATGTCAGTGAGAAGATGTACAGATTTTATGCTACAAGGGGAAGTTTCAGCAGAGCTGGAAGCAGCTGACACACATGTGATACATTCAGGCTCATTTTCAAAACCATTTTACTCCCTGGATCTAACCACCCAGGGGCCACGGGAAATAGTGACTCAGCTAAAAAAACAGGCAGCACCTAATGGTCAGTTTCAAAATCAATGGCCATTACATGTTACCATGAGGGTTATGGACACAGGCACCACAGATAGCAAATATGACAGAGCTTTTCACAGGCTGTCACCCCAGTTTATACAGATTAAGTACGTGCACAGTACAGAAGCTGAGGACTCAGTAGCGTTGGTCTCTCTCAGCCCGCAGGTACAGCCCTTACTGCAGCAAGAATGGGGAATGGCACCACATGTTTCACTGTCCAGGAAATCAGGGAGACAGTGGCAGGAACTAGGTTATTTGGCAGGATCAGCTGGCAGAATATTGGAAGAAAACTGGGTAAATGATTGTGCTGTATTACAAAAATGGGGCCTGGTGCGGAGAAAGAAATTAAACTGGACCACTTTGGCTCTCCCACAGAAGCATTTGACAGAATGATTAATACTAGCTGTGGACTATGAGCCTCTTTCTGTTCCAGCTAGTGTGTGGTCCACAGGAAAAACAGATGTAGGTTTACTTACAACTGCTAAACCTGTAGTAGTACAAGCAAAATCCTCCCATCGCCCCAGGGTTAAACAATATCCTTTAAAGCCTGATGCAGAGGCAGGAATTAAACCTGTAATTGATGACATGTTGAAGTGAATAAAGCCTGAGGCAAACTAGGGCTCCCTGTGTTCCTGACCCTCACACACCCTTTAAATCACTGAACCCAGCTGCATTGTATCGATCTAGTACGCCTTCTATGGGCTACCAACCAAGTACTGGCCTGTCATTCAGGTGTACAAAATACAAAATGCATTGCCCAGGGAAGTGGCACCATTTTTCAGTGCATGCTTAGCAAAAAACATTTATCAACAACACCTGAAACCACAATGTAAGATACTACAGGCATGTAGATTTCCGACATTATCAGAGTTCTCCCAAGCCAGTAGAAGGTTCATGAACAGACCCAGAGTGCCGCTGGACTTCTACAAGCAACAAGTGAAACAAAGCCACCCAAACAAGCTTATACCTGCAAAAGGAAGTATTATATCTAGCCATAGCATTTCCTCAACAGGGGAAATCATTAAGTAGCGACAGAAAAAGTGAGCCAGGTTCTAAACCATTTATCCAAACAGTGGAAAGCAAATGAGATTGCCATTACAGGCCCTGTGTGGCCATCGGGTAGAAATCTTGATTCCACCATGCCGAGGAAAACTCAGCCACTGCCTGACTTACTAGCGTACAAAACGATAGGTTTAAGCGTGTCAGCAATAACATGGGACCCAACCGCCACACGTAAGATCAGTTTGTGTGCTACGTTCTTCCAGTTTACAAAGTCTGCCTCGCCGGGAAGTTTATTTTGGTATCATCCACTGACTTGTTGCATTACCCCCATGCAAATAGCCTCAATGCGAAGTCACCAAACAGCCAAAATGAGACCCTTTATGTATCCGCCAGACACTCCAACATTAATCATTTTTCTCCACTTTGCTGCCTCACCCTACCTCCAACCTTTGCAGAGGGTAGTAGACCTCCACCACCGTTGTGGAAAAGGACAACTAGCAAGCAGGAAAATCTTCCAGATGGTAAGATATTATGAACTGAGAGGTTATGAAAGGCTATTGTGGTGGATGGGTCAGCTTCCAGACCGTAGCCAGCGAAAGAACTTTAGTTGGTTTTTCAACTGCTTAGATGCTCATAAAACCCGCTTTACAGTGCTGCCTGAAAATCATCATATTCTGCGCCAGTTTTCAGTAGATTGTTGCACTCCAACAAAAAAGCTTACATGGTAAAAGGAATGTGTCGGAACAGGCCAAGATGTAAATTATTTTCATAACGACTGAGTCAGTATGTTTTTCCACAGTCCATACCTTTGCTGCACAGTGGGAAGCGTCGGGGCGCCGTGACCAGTACAGGGAGAAAGGTTTGAGCTTGAGTAGACTTATTAACAGCCCTGCTAAAAGCTGTGTTGTTACCCACGGGCCATAGCTATATGCAAATGTGCAGCACATACCAAAGGTCAAGATGTGGTAAGCAGAGGAAACAATAGAGGAGATGTTGCAGCGAAGGAGGCAGCCAGAGCACAAATCTCTCTGACTAATGCAGATGTGTCAAATCCACAGCACAATAATTCCTACTAGTAAATTCTTATAGATATGCAAGAAAGGTACAACGCTCCAGCACCTGAAAAGGAACAATGGAAAAGAGAAGGTTGCCGTTGCTGAAAGTTCTGATGACTGAATTATATGATAAAGGATAAACCAGTTTTTTACCACGCAAGCCTGTTTAGAACAGTAGCGGTGATTGGTCATGGTCAAGGGGCCATGTCTCAACAGGGGGGAAGATAAATTATAGTACAACAAGTATTTTATCCCACTGCAGGTTTAAATAACTACTTAAAATTTTTTTGCAGAGCATGTCTTACATGTTGTAAATACAACCCACAAGGAAATCAGAGGCCTAAGCGAGGACAGGCACCAAGAGGTACAGCTCCGTTTGAAGTGATTAGCATTGACTATATTGAGCTGACCCCAAGTGGTCAGTACAAGTACTGCCTAGTCTTAGTGGACAACTTTTCTAAATGGGTAGAAATTGTCCCTACAAAACATGCAAATGCGTTGACAGTGGCAAAAGCATCGTGTAAACATATCATACCTGAGCATGGTATCCCAAAAATCCTACAAAGTGATAATGGAGCACATTTTGTAAATGAAGTGGTATCAAATAGGAATGTTGTGTGAAGTAAAGTTATGTTTGTAAATCAATTTCCAATACAAGAGTACTTGCTGATGAAATGCAGAGAGTTTGATTTGCAATGAATTACAACTAAAGTCACACCGTAAAAGGAAATCAATTCCTCCCATTTTTCCAAAGATAAAATTGGGGATCGTAAACCAAAAAGAATCTTTATTTTTGAGAAAACATTTTAGCCATTTTAATTTAAGGAACCTGTTCATTACATTAAAGTCAATAACATTTAGTCCTCCTTCAACCAATGATATAAAGACATCGTCTTTTCTAATGTAATGGCATCTATTCCTCCAAATGAATTACAGAAGAATATCATTAGTTCTCTTGATTAACTTCCTTGATACCGGCAGAGAAAATTATTCTAGATAGACCCTCCATTCTGGACAATAACACTCTACCCAATAAAGAAATGTCTCTCCTTAACAAACTGTTTAAATTCCAAATCCAAAATGATGTAGAGTTTTTAGCATAAATGTGTTTTTCAAGGAATCAAATGCTTTTATAAAAATCTAAAAAAGCTACTACAATACTCCAATCTAATATTATTGTGAATAGACCGTCCCTTCAAAAAACCTGATTGTGATTCACTAATAGCTGCAGACAGGCCTTTTTTAAGTCTAGCAGCGATGGCTCCTGAGAATATTTTATTATCAACGTTTAAGTCTTATTGGTCTCAAGTTGTCCAACAACCTTTGATCTTTTCCAGACTTAGGAAGTAAGGTTATTAGCCCCTGCTTCATACTTGCTGTCAGTTCACCATTCTCCAGACATTCCCTAATCACTTTAAAAAGGATTTCCCTTATATCAGCCCAAAAGTGTTGATAAAAATTGGTTTTGAGGCCGTCTGTTCCAGGGCTTTTGTTCAGGGACATTTTGCCAATAGATGCATCTAATTCTTCAATCCTAAAATCAGACTTTCCAGGATTCATCAGTTTGTGGAGTGAAATCTTTAATTTGATCACATATTTATTCATCATCATCCCCAAAAGAACTAGAGTCATAGAGGGTAGAATGAAAGTTGAAAATCTCATTTTCAACTTTCCCCAGGTAGAGACCTCTCTTTACATCCAGTGCTACCTCCTGTTTCTCCTCTATATTGGTACTATTGCCTTAACCAGCGAACAATGTTGCTGGTTCAGGCATTAGCCTGCATGTTTATTGTTGTCGCACTGTATTTATGTTATCTAGTTGTTTATTTTTTCTTCAGTTCAGTTTGTTTTCTGTTTTGGTTCTGTATATAAACAGATTAGACTGAGTCTGGAGAGCATCTGCCTTATGGTGCTGCCGCGCCGCTGCTTCCCTCCAACTATATGAATCTCTCTTTATTTAGCATCCTTTCACTCAACTGATCATTGTGTGCAGCAGTCTCCACCCCGTGCTCCAGCTGGTCAATGCCCTGAGCTGGAGGACTCTGGCCTGGAGACCACTGCGGTCAAGAGGGGCTGCATTTCCACCAATGCCGCTCAGTTAAAACTTGCCCCTTTCAAAGGAGGCTGATCTAAATTCTAAACAGTGCAGGACTGGTCATAAAACATTTAAGTATTTGTTTTTTGGTTTAAAGTGGAGTTCTGTGTTTCTTTTGTGGTCATTTTACAGGTCATCAGGTCCCAGCGGTGGGTGAGGAACCTGTGTGGATGGAGTTAACACCCATAACTGAGGTTGATGACCTGTACATGGCCTATGCAGTCATGTACAGGTCATCAGGTCCCAGCGGTGGGTGGGGAACCTGTGTGGATGGAGTTAACACCCATAACTGAGGTTGATGACCTGTACATGGCCTATGCAGTCATGTACAGGTCATCAGGTGCCAGCGGTGGGTGGGGAACCTGTGTGGATGGAGTTAACACCCATAACTGAGGTTGATGACCTGTACATGGCCTATGCAGTCATGTACAGGTCATCAGGTCCCAGCGGTGGGTGGGGAACCTGTGTGGATGGAGTTAACACCCATAACTGAGGTTGATGACCTGTACATGGCCCATGCAGTCATGTACAGGTCATCAGGTCCCAGCGGTGGGTGGGGAACCTGTGTGGATGGAGTTAACATCTAAATGTGGGGTCTCATCATGGCCTGCCCGAATGGGACCATCCTCCTGAGTGTAAATACTTCATTAGTTTAATTTATTGTTGTTTATTTTATAATAATTGTTTGTTTTTTCGGTGTAACCAAATCCCCAGATGGATAGTGGAACAGAATTAATGTTAGGTTCATTCTGATATTAGCGTGTTTCCAGTCTGTCCCAGGCCAGCTGCAGAGCCAGGAGGTGGAGGTTTGCCGGGAACACCGCTTCCTCCTCCCAACAACCCAGCCCCAGTTCCCCACCCGTCCTAACCCCCTACCACCATAAACCACCTGCATCTCCCTCCTCCTCCCCTCCCACTGCCCTACCTCACTCACGTTAGTCTGCATTTCTCATATTTTCATTAGCATATCTCCTAACCTGGCTTCTTCATTGGCTTCCTGTTAAATCCAGAATAGAATTTAAAAAATCCTCCTTCTCACATATAAAAGCCTTAACCCATTTAGGCCTAAAACGCCTGGAAAAACACCTTAAAAACCTATGGCCGATTTTAAAAAATACCCCTAAAACCTGAAGTTTTTCTGTAAATTCAGCAACTGTGTCAACGCCTAGTAAATTATTGATATCTCAGCTTCTGTAGCAGATAGAACTCAAAATATATTTTATCTTTGAAATTCTTCCAAAAAAAAAAAAAAAAAATAAGTGAACATCAAAAAATCAAAAAAAATTCAACCTTTTATTTTTTCCATATGTGATCATGTCTTCATTGAGAATGTGCAATATAAAACGTTTTTAAAATAAAGAACAAACATTACATAAATAACTATCTGATGATTACTTATTAACAGTATTATTATGCATAATAATGTATACATCTAATTATAAATTGCATACAACTTACCTCCAGATGACCACAAATCTGTCCCGGGACATATTTTGGGGGAACTGCGTCCTGAAGAGAGGTTTACTCTGTCGCCAATAATCTCTTATGCACTGGCAACACAAGAAGTCCCATGCCCATACACAGCCCAATAAATGTCTTCATCTCCGTCACAGTCACGGGTGACCACTTTGCCATCTTTGCTCTTGTTGGAGTTTGGTTTGTTTTGGTCACTGTACCTATTAGTCTCGGTAACAAGATGCATCCAAAGTTCTTCATTAAAAAATAGCGCTCAAATGCCTGCAGCGGTGTGGCGTCTGCAGGCAAATCAACTTTCACTCCAGGGCCGTGCGGTTGAAAACACTCCGTGCATTGCGGTGGTAGTTCGATTGGTTCAGCGCGTTCAAAGTCATAATTTTCATCTATACCATCATCAAAGCGCGACACACTCCTCAAAAACTGCCATCCGACAAATCTGCTACTGTGAAACTCCTCCATGTTTGCTTGAAAAAACTTCTTTCTGCTTGCTTGACTTATATGCTCTCCCGGGCGGTCAATGGTAGAATTACGCAACAGCGCCCCCGGCTTGAATGGTCAGAAATGCGGTAATGCTTCTCCTCGGCCTAAATGGGTTAAATGGCCAAGCCAAGCTCCATCTGATATCAGAGACATCTGATTGTTCCTTATGTTCCTAACAGAGCACTTCGCTCCTCAATCTGCAGGTTTACTAGTCGTTCCTAGAATTTCTAAAAGTAGAATGCGGGGAGGCAGATCTTTTTAGTTCTCAGGCTCCTCTCCTGTGGGAACCAACTACCAGTTTTAGTTCGATAGGGGCAGACACTCCTGTCTACTTTTGCTAAGGCTGAGGCTTCAGCACTTTCCATTTTGATAAAAAGCTTCTATATTGGAGTCAGGTCATCCTGAGCTATCTCTATACTGCAGTTATGCTGCTATAGTCTAGGCTTAGACCTGCTGGAGGACATAGGGACCTCACTTTTCATCATTGCAGCTGCATTCTATCTCTCTATTCTCCCACTCTGCAGAATCTGTTAGTTCAATCTCTAACGTTCTGCTCTCTCTGCTTTTCTCATGTGTAGCTTCATCTAGGTCTGTTCCTGTTTTCCTCTCCGCAATAAGCTGCCAAGCATGCTTTAGTGAGGATTGCTGAAGAGTCAATGAGTCGACATGCAATCAGCTGGTTTTCTCTAGGTAGAAAAAAACTTCCTTTGAACCTCAATCTGTGAGTAGATGGTCTGACTGATCTGGATCTACTCTTTGCAAAGAGATATGTATAAATGTGCCGACTGAGTGAAATCCATCGATCTCTGTTTATTTAACTGGGATTAATAGTTTATTTTTTTTTCCACTACCTGCCCCCAGGCTTCACAGCATTCAATGCAGGTCCTACAGCAGCTTCTTCCCCGCCGCCATCAGACTGATGAACTGTTGAATAAACTCTAAATCACGTCACAGATAGTTAAAATATTAAGTACATGTAACATATTTATTTTGATCATTGATATTTTAATATAAATTAAATTCAGGTAAAACATTAAGTAAATGTAACACCTTTCTTTTGTTAAATTATACTTTTTCTTCCAGTTATATCTACTTAACATTTTTAGGTCATATCAACACAATTTTATTATTTGTTTTCACCAAGGGTTACTATTATATTGACTTAAGATTTTAATTAGATCTACTCAATTTTATCTGTCAGGATACTACATTTAGTTATTCAGATGTACTTAATTTTTTTAACTTGCATTTACTAAATTCATAAGTTATATTTACTTAATTTTACACCTTTAAATTTACTTAATGTTTTTAAGTGTAAAAAAGCTGCACTGATTTAATTAAGTACTGTGCAGTATTATTTATTTGAGTGTATTGCAGCATAAAATTTTACTTAAATCATTTGAGTGCAAATACTTACAATATATTTTTCGAGCTGTTTTTTTCAGTGCATCAGTTTGGAGGTCCTTGGCCTGGAAAACCTTGAAGACCCCTGATTTAATATGTTATTTATGCAAGAATCACTACAGTCACTAGTATCAAGACATGCCATGACATACTATTCTTGAAGTTTTGTTCGTTTTTAATGGTTTTTATTCATGGAAACAATTTTTCTATTTATGATTTGTTTTGTAATTATTACACTTTTAATGGAATTATTGAGATGAATTGTGAATTGGGTTTTTAAATCCGGTATTAAATGCTGTAATTTGCAAATTCATTTTCAAATCTTTATCCTTAAACTAGATTTAAAAACTACAATTTCATTTGCTGATTGGAAATGCACAATCATAGCCGCCGTGGAGAAGCTAATTGAACAGCTGCAGTTAAAAATAGACGACCTGGAGAACCGTGGTCGGCGTAAAAACTTAAAAATCATTAACTTACCAGAGAAAGCAGAGGGCGACACCCCGCTTGTGGATTTTCTCCAAAACATATTACCGACCTTGGTCGGTCTACCAGCTGATCATCCGCCATTGGAGATCGAGCGGGCTCACAGGGCTCTAGCCCCTGCTCCAGCCCCGAATAAGCCACCGCGAAGTATCCTGGTTCGTTTCCTACGATACCCGCACAGAGAGGCTGTGCTTAATGCAGCTAAGAAGAAGCGAGACATTCATTATGGCGGCTCTCAACTGAGATTCTACCCTGATCTGTCTGCGGAGGTCCTGAGGAGGAGACGAGAGTTCGGCACGGCGACAAAGGAGCTGATCCGCTGCGATAAGTACCGTGGTTTTGCCTATCCTGCTCGCCTCCGGTGCCTTCATAAGGGGCGAATCCAGTTTTTTGATACACCTGAGGCGGCCATTGCATTTTTGGATTCTCTTAAATGAGGTATTATTCTTTATTATTCTTTCCTCTTCCTTGCTTTGTTTAGAAATATGGAGGAGGATGGACTTTATATACATGCTGGGACCCAAAGAACATTATTTTTCTTTTTTTTCTTTCTTTCTTAACTTACTACGTTGGGACACTTCTCAGCATGGCTCATTATTTTGGCCTGGACCACGGATGGTGGCGTTTTGAGCGTCCGGTTGTTGCTGTGATCGAACTGTAAAAATTAGGAGTTGCATGTTGCTTGGAAATAACAGTGACATCTTTTTGGGGTTTTCTTTTCTGTCGTTTGGGGACAGGATTCGGGAGGGTGAACGCTGCTGTTTGCAGATTATGCACTTTATTTTTTTATTGTTTTCTTCTTTTTTGTGTGTTAAACGTCAGGAGCCTAAATGTGTCTTTTCTTTTTTTTATACATACATAAATGCCTATGGACAGACTAGTCTATTCAAATATGACACCTGGTGTCTAAATTGTTTTATGCCTTACAGTTTGTATGTCTGGTTCTCTTAAGATTGTTACCTGGAATGTACAGGGACTGGGTCATGTGATCAAAAGGAAAAAGGTTTTGACTTATTTGAAAAAAAATAAACTTGATATTGCACTATTACAGGAAACCAGGTTATCTGCTACAGAACATTTGAAACTTAAAAGGGACTGGGTAGGTAAGGTATATTTTTCCTCCCATTCACAAAGTAAAAGGGGTACAGCCATTCTTATACACAAGAATCTTCCTTTTGTTTTGGAACATGAGGAGAGGGACCCGGAGGGGAGATTTATTTTAATTAAGGGCTTGATCCATGGAAAATATATAACTATTCTCAATGTATATGCTCCTTATGATGATTCGCCTCAATTTATGTCACAAATGATCTTATTGTTTAACCACCATTGTAAAGAAATTGGTTTCCTGGCTGGTGACTTTAATTGTACAATGAACGCATCTCTGGATAGGTCGTCTTCTGCAAAATTGCCAAACCCAAAAGCTTCAGCTGTTCTAAAAAACGTATGTACGGACACTGGTTTGATTGATATTTGGCGACATTTAAATCCTAAAATAAGGGATTATACTTTCTATTCACATCCCCATAATACTTATTCCAGATTGGATTATTTCTTTATCCCTAAGTCGCTTTTACATTCAGTTCGAAGCTGTAACATAGACTCCATACTTTTGTCAGATCATGCACCAGTATTTTTAGGTGTTGATCTATTGTTTCGTATGCCTAGAACATTTACTTGGAAATTCAATACATCCTTTCTGGATAATGAATCCTTTTGTAACTTTGTCCGGAGTAATCTTACGCAGTTCTGGCTCGATAACAAAAAGTCCCCTGTGTCTTCTGGTATAATCTGGGATGCAGCAAAAGCTACTCTGCGTGGTTACCTTATTTCCTACTGCTCCCACCAAAAAGCGGTTTTAGCAGAGAAGAGAAACAGTCTCGAAAAAGAGATGATTAGATTGGAGCAAATACATAAACAATCACCAACTTTGCCAAACTTTAAGGCACTATTGGCTGTTAAATCTGAGCTTAACATAGACTACAACTGCCAGGTTCAGAAACTATTACTTTATACCAAACAGAAACACTATGAATTTGGTAATAAATCCAGTCGCATGCTTTCCCATTTATTAAAAAAGCAAGATAACAGTCGCTTAATTAGTATAATAGGAACGCAGAACGAGGAAGTCACCCATGACCCCATAATTATTAATAATACTTTTCGGGATTTTTATACATCTCTCTACAATACAGATATGGCTGACCCGGATGATATCTCCACTTATTTGAGCAGTATATCTTTACCTTCTGTCTCGGGAGAGGATCGCGCCTTTTTAGATGCTGCTATTACTCCAGAGGAAGTTTGGGCTGCAATTAAATCCATGCCAAACAGAAAATGTCCGGGACCTGATGGGTTTCCATTGGAATTTTTTAAGTTATTTTGGCCAGAGATTCAACCAATATTCATGCCCGCTATTAATGACATTTTGAGAAATGGTATCCCTCCCTCGTGGAGACACGCCTCTATTAGTCTTCTTTTAAAAGAAGGTAAAAATCCTCTGGATTGTTCCTCCTTTAGACCTATTAGTTTGCTTAACGTTGATTATAAAATTGTGGCAAAAGTATTGGCTCGGAGATTGGAAAACATCCTCCCTAAAATAATAAACCCAGACCAGGCAGGGTTTATAAAAATGAGATATGGCACAGACAATATCCGACGTGTTCTTAATGTTGTTCAGTACCTTAATACTCACAAAGAGCCAGCAGTAATTGTTTCCCTTGATGCTGAGAAGGCTTTTGACCGAGTTGAATGGCAGTTTCTTTTTCAGGTGTTACATAAATTCGGTCTGGGCCCAAACTTTATCAAGCTGGTTAAAAGCTTTTATTCAGACCCAACAGCCTCAGTTAACACAAATGGCTTGATGTCTGAGCCCTTCGAGATCCATAGGGGCTGTAGGCAGGGATGCCCCCTTTCACCCTTATTGTTTACATTGTTTATTGAACCTTTGGCCGAGATTATCAGGACTAATCCAGATGTATCTGGAATAAATATAGACGGTAGAAACCACGTAATCTCATTATTTGCAGATGATGTACTATTGTATATGTGTAACCCTGAGAAATCAATTCCAGCTACTCTGGAATCTATGACTACATTCAGTGCATTGTCAGGATATAAAATCAATTTAGGAAAGTCTGTCGCCACCCCTTTCAGCATGCCCCCAGAAAGTCTCACGCAATCTCCCTTTCAAATGTCTACAAAAGGTTTCAAGTATCTGGGTATTTTTGTTACACCTGATCTGAATAATCTTTTTGGGACTAATTACTCTCCTTTAATACAAAAGATAAAAAATGATTTAATAAAATGGGCTCCCCTGCCAACTTCTCTTTTAGGGAGAATCAACACTATAAAAATAAACATTCTTCCGCGACTGAACTATTTATATCAAAACCTTCCCTGCTATCTATCTCCTGCACACTTCAAATCACTAAATTCTCATTTATCTCGTTTTGTCTGGAACAACAAACATCCAAGAGTCAAGTTCTCTATATTAACTAAGCCAAAACACCTTGGAGGTTTGTCATTACCATCCCTGCAGCTTTATTATTGGTCAGCACAACTTAAAATCATTTCTAATTGGTTTATGAACAGAGGGAACTCTTTGTGGCTGGATTTGGAATCCCAATCTTGTTTCCCTAGCAAACTTAACTCTCTTTTCTTTATAAATGGCATAGATCAAATACCTCATCTCAAAAGTAATTTTATTGTTTATAATACTTTACTGGCCTGGCGAGATGTGAAGAAATACCTTAATATCTCTTCCACCCTCTCCTCTTGGTCATCGTTGACTTTGAATCCTGATTTACCAGCAGAAATTAGAAGCATTGGATTGTCTGAATGGTCATCGAAGGGATTGTCAAATATTTTGGACATATTGAATTCTGACTCTGTTAAACCCTTTGAACAAATTAAAGCTAATTTCAATATTTCTAATAGAGATTTTTATAAATACTTACAGATTCGTCATTTTGTGAACTCTCTCAGGAGGACAGGAAAACTACGTACAAAATTGTCTGAGTTAGAGAATACAATTGTTTTGACCAAATCTTCTAAGGGACTTATATCTAAGATACATAGTTTGTTATCTGGCTCTGACTCCTCAGGTTATGATGCCATGAAGCTGGTGTGGGAGTATGATCTGGGGTTGACGTTCAATCCAGCAGATTGGGAGGAAATCTGTGATGGGGTTTTCCCTAATTGCACTTCGCTTTCTATACACGAGCAGAACTTTAAACTCTTCTATCGAACATATTACACACCTGTTCGCCTTCGGAAAATGTTTCCTGATGCTTCAGATCTCTGTCATAAATGCAGAATACATAAGGGCACATTTATTCATTTATTTTGGTCTTGTGACTATATTCAAGTCTTCTGGAAGGCAGTTCATCTGGTGATACAAGAGATTATTGGTAAACAGTTCTCACTAACTTCCTCCTTCTGTCTTTTTAATCACACTTCAGGGATTTTCTTTAATGCAGATACCAAACATTTGCTTGCAATTCTCTTATTTCTGGCTAAGAAATGTATACTACTGAGGTGGTCAGCATTACTAGCCCCTACAGTCGATATGTGGTTATCACAAATGTCTGCTATTGTCGCAGTTGAAAAACTGACTTGTGACCTTCATCAAGAGTCGGACAAATTCCGAAGGATATGGGACCCGGTACAATCTTTTTTACAGAAACTGTAAATTCAGTTGTTTTTCTTTTTTTTTTAGATTTTTTTCTCTACTATTTTTCTTTTCTTTTTTTTTTTTTTTATTCAATATATCATACATTTGGTTGTCCGACAGTGTGGACCACTTTGAACCATGTCTGTTTGTATTTTGTGTATGTGGGCTGTATGTATGTATGTTCTTTTTTTTCTCTTTTTTTTTTTTTTCTCTTTTATGTGAACACCGCAGTGCTCCTTGTTGATTTGGGGTGGGTTGTTTTTGTTTGTTTGAAAACTTAAAAAAGATAATTTATTTGTTTGTTTGTTTTTGTTGATGTTTATATAAAGCTGTGAAAACTTGTCTTGCTCAGAGCAGTGCAGACTGTGCACTGCTCTAACCCACAAGGCCAACACCTAGTCCCACCTTCTAGATTGTCAGTAAACTGTAGAGCAACATATGTGAGATTTTTACATTTCATATTTTGAGTGACAATTAGAGAAAC
>JAGKQL010000041.1:2438268-2461181 GCA_018398635.1 Cyprinodon brontotheroides
TTAAAATGGCCTCGCGTTAACGCGATAATAACGCGATAATTTTGACAGCACTAATATATACATAAAAAAAACAGGCTAGTAAAAGGTAAGTAGTATTTGATGGTGTCTGTTGATAGTGTGATGGCATGCACTTATGAGTTCCAACTAAAAATCACAGAAAATAAAATAAATATATTAACAAGATGCTCTTCAGTTTGCCATATGCTTGTTGAGTTTAAGGTGCAGCTTCCTGATTCTCCCTCATAAGAGCAGTTTTCTCTCAGCTCATCACTGGAAAACAAATGAACACATCTCCAATAAATCCCTTATTAATAAGGAAATGTATTGCACATGAACTAGACAAGAAATAATCTAAAAAATAAGTCCAAATTGTGTATGTCCCGCTTACATGTGCTGCCTCAGAATGCTCTCGGCAGCCTCCCACATTTTCACTTTCTCATCTGGTATAATGTTTCCTCTTCTCTCCCAATTCGCTGCATCCATGGCAATGTCCCGGGTGTGTACCCACCACAAGGTGGAAAAATCTGCGGCTGAGATCTTCCTAGAACCAAACCAGGAACATGGTTAGATCAAATATAGTTTAAAACAATCCTCTGTACTTGGTTTCCAAGGTTTGAAGATGTTTCGCTTCCCCTTCAGGAAGCTTTCTCAATTCAAATGTCAGACATTTTTTAAACTTTTACGGAATGACTATGACCTGGATGACTGAGAATCTTCATCAGCAGTTTAAAACAGAGATTTGAGAAGTAAAAAAAAAAGGATCTTTCTAAGACGAGAAAAGTTATGACTGGCTGATAATTACACAGTTATCTTTTTCTCCTCACACAATAAAGATGTTTACATACAGATTTATTTGTACTTTTAATGACTAAATAACGTTTTATTTATATATTACCTAATTAGAAGAAGTCTTTTTATTAGTCGCTTTATTTTACTTGGCTTTATAGAGGAAGATGCCCGACGGTAGTTCAATCTGAAAAACTCACACAGAGAGAAAAGATAATTAGAATAATTTATTGATAAGAAAGTATAGTCTTTGGCGCTCAGACCTCGGCAGGAACATTCATGCTGAATTATGCTTTAACATGCATGAGTAGATGAATGTGAATAGGGATGATCCCCCGGCCTGAAACTGGGTGGTGGTTTAATCCGAGCTGCTGGTTGACAAGGTGATCTGCTGCTGGGGCGGGAATTGGGGACTAGAAGACTGGAGGGAGCTGATTTCCGGGGCTTCAACTCAGGACTCAGGATGTAGAGGTCCCGCTAAGCCGGTGATGCAGGTACTGCTGAACTGTCCATGATGAGCAAGCATGAAGCGACGGTGAGAAAAAACCCCTTTGGGAAGAAACCTACTGGCAGAACCGGCTCAACATGGTGGTCTTCGACCGGACTGTCGCGAATGAGATGAGGGATGTGACAACTGGGATTAATACTCTCTGATGAAGTTGAGGTGAAGTCGTGTCATGGGAAGACGATTCGCCGCGGTGATGATGAGAAGGGGATGGAGGTGGGTGAATTGTCGTCTGGATCGAAATCCCGACATTTGCGATTGCAAGATAGCGGCTGTGGTGAGATTTGAGTGAGTTTATAAAGTGGAAGCAGCACGCTGATTGGGCTTCGTGGTGGAGTAGTTCAAAGCTGAGTTGGCTTAAGCCGAGGAGGCGGATGGGGCTGATGATGATGTGAGGTAAGTCAGAGTTTCTTCAATTGAACTTTCGCTAGAGCTTCATTATACGCAGTTGGTTTACTTTAAGCAAGCGAGATTACGCTATCCATGGTGCTGGGACTCTGATCCAGCTATGGTAATTCAACCCAATCTCCTGGGAAAATGTACCTCCACTACGTTGATCCACACTGCAAAACGTAGTGGAGGTAAAAAAGCCTGGGGCTGCCTTCTAAAATTGAGGATGCAAACATAGAGGGAACATTAAACACTCTTCAGTTCATTTAAAAGATTTGTTTTTTACAAACTGTCAGGATTGATACCGTAACATTCAATTAACAAACTCTGGAAAGAAAGATAAGACAGTTAGATGAGTTTTACTCATGAGGAGAGTGTCCCAGAGACGTATTTCAGTCTCCAACACACTCTGAAATACGCTCTGGCTGTCCTGCATATTTATTTTCCCTAAGATTACAAATGGGCGCTATCAGCTTCTAAAGGGAGGGGAAACACAGAGCTGAAGCGCCTAGATACAATTTTCACAACATAACGGTGCGATAGGAACATTCCATTCCTATCAGCCTTCGTGTGTGCGTAGCCTTGCCAACAGTCTCAACGGAAATGTGCCTCCATACGTTGGTCCATAATACGCGAAGCGTAATTTTGAGTACGTCAACAACCATTTTTTGCCGGCGCTGTATTACATTTCTTTCTACTACTCACAGCTTTCTATTGTTTTCACGTCCTAGTCACACGTGACTTTCAAGATTTAGCTAGGAGAAGAAAAATATATATATATATAGCCCATTAACCGATCAGATTTTACTGACACATAATTTAATGGCAGGTTTTGTTTTACACGCATTAAAATGAGTTTTGATTACATTTCTAGTGAGAAATGCGGCGGCGGCGTTTCCTGCAAAGATTTTTCAAGATAATGTGCGGCGGCGGCTGGCGTGAGAGATGGCGGCGGCGGCGAAGTATAGCGAGTAGTGCGGCGGCGGCGGCGGCGGCGTATGCGTTGCAGAAATAGGTATTCTTTACATTGGTTACAGTAAAATTTAATTCAAAAGATAGAAAAATCTTAATGTTTTGAATATTCCATTTGTGGCGCCAGCCTTGATGGCGGCGCGGTGATGGCGGGCATTGAGGGAGGAGGAGGAGAGAGGGAGGAGGAGGAGGGACGAGTGATGCAGCTATGGAGGAGCGGACAGGAGGAGGGAGGAGGGAGGAGGAGGGAGGAGGAGGAGGGAGGAGGAAGAAGGAGGGAGGAGGGAGGAGGAGGAAGAAGGAGGAGGGAGGTAGGAGGAGGAGGGGGAGAAGAGGAGGAGGGAGGAGGAGAAGGAAAGCCGGATAGAAGGAGGGGATGCAAATGGCGATGGCGGCGCTGGCGATGGCGTATGTTTATGGCGAGTGGCGGTACAGCCAGCCAGCCGAGGAGGAGGAGGCTTTAACCAGAGTGTGATGTTATTCCTCCTACGGCTATTTCCCTGAGATAAAATGTAGACATAGAGACTTATTGAAAAATGATTGGAATTTAAATGAAACTATGTGATACAGACTGATATGTTTTCCAGTATTTAAGAAACTCATATTATAATTACCTTGAAATATATTCTGAGCAGTTCTAAGAATTTAAAAGAGATTATTAATGGCAGTTCCAATGGGTGGAGGAGGTCAGAGCAGACAGGGTGGTGGTCATGCACGGATTCCAAAGCAGTTTTAGAAAGTATTTAGAGAGAAAGAAATAATAGGAAAGATTTAGTATTAGAAGAAATTCAGCACAGTTCATTTAGATTATAAAGGGGTGGCATTGATATTTGGTTTTGTTGGGTTCCAGCACATGAAGGGGTAAAATGGATAACGATTTAGCAAGTCTGGGCTTTAGAGGAGGCAATAACAATTAAATTCCCAGCGCTTTAGGAAGGGAAGGAAAATCATTTATTAAGAGGAAATAAATTGAAAAAATGGCAAAAAAGGTGGAATAAAGATAGATAAGGAAGAAGGTTATATAAAATACCAAAAGTCAGTATTAAAGAGAAATATTAATGAGAGAAACCGGAGGGAAGAAATAATAATGATCAGATTAAGAGTAGGTCATACTTATTTAAATGACAATTTATACTTATTAGAGGGAAAATAATGATAAATGTGAAGGATGTGTGGAGAGATAGAAAATGTAGATGTATTGATGAACTGGCAAACATCTGAACCTGAAAGGGAGAAATTGAAAAGAGTACTGTAGTTGAAAGGACAGGCCAATAATGGAGTCTTAAAGGATTATTTGGAAATAAAGGAAATATAAAAGATATTTATAGATTAAGGAAACCATTATTTATTTATTTTCAGAATACAAAAATAAAAATAGAATTTAATAGATGTAAAACAATGTTGCTACAGACTCATGAACAGTAGGTGGAAGCGGTATGCACTTGCCCTTCCCGATGAGCCCGGTGGGAACGAAAACATTTTGAATGGAAATCAATGGGGAGAAATTAATAAACTTGTGGTCCCAGTAGCGCTCTCTGTCATTGATTCCAGAGATATGCTGGCTTGTGTATTTAAATTGTTTTGGGTTTTTTTTTCTCATGTTTTTAGTGCAAAGAAAAAAAATACATGGCGATTTCAGATTATTCAAGAGTTGAGGCAGCTGTGGATTAGGCATACAGCTATCGCCGTGCGAGCAACATCACGTCACCAACTGTCAGACTGAAGTGCAGCTCAAGAATTATGATTTCACTCCGGCACGTCCACGCATTTTTATTTTATTTTTCAAAAACAGGAAAATAGCATGGACAGGATAAGGAATTGTTGAGTCTTTCCATCACGCCGACTGAATGATGGCCAGTTTCGATCTTGCCAGTCGCAGGGAGCAACGCGTCATCACTTTCGCAGTGACAGCTGTAGTCCACAAAGCAGCTTTAAGTGAATTAATCAATTTTGTTTGTCATTTCATATTTGTCTTATGTTATATTTTATATATTTGCATATGTGAATTGTTCTTTGGACAAATGTCAACAAAAATTGGGGAAAAAACAAAACAAGCAAGTGGCTTCAAGTAAAACCTGGTTGGAAATAATCAAAGTTCTTTGCAGCATTTTTTTTTCTTTGCATGAAAATTTTTCATTTAAATCTACGTTCAAAATACCTGGAAACCAGGGCAGAGAACGACTGGGACCAGAAGATAATTATTTTCTCCCCTTTGACTTCCATTCATATTTTTTTCAAATTTTGCGTCTAAGTCCTAATATGGCTGGCGAGAAGATAGCCGTGAGTCAAAACCTGGTCAAAAACCCATCAATGAGATCGCACCAAACAGGAAGTTAAATGCACATAGGATCCGGTAGATTTCCAAATAAAACACATCCGATCTTAACCCATGATCATTTTGTCAACATTAGTTTCTCCCGTATGCCAAAACATAATGCATTGATCTGAAAATCAACCTCAGACGCAAAACGCACGCAGTGGGCGAGGGTTTGATATGTCCCGAAGATGGAGTTAAATCACACAGAATTCAATGTTGAATCGGGCTGCAGCTAAATGCTGTAGCGCATGGGTAGCACGCCCAAACGCTGTAATTTCACATAATCCTGACGAGATCCGAAAATGCACCGTAGCAAAAACTAGCAAGCGGGTGATTATGTATGTTCACTAAGTAAATATTATGTAAATAAACCCTACACTGCTTATAAATGTAATCAAAACCCATTTAAAATGCAGAAACTGATTGAAATTATTGATTTTCCCACTAACAGTTAGAGAAATCTCAGCCATGTTTATACCAAAAGCGTTACAGTTTCACATTATCTTGAAAATCTTTGCAAGAAACGAACAAGCAAGTGAATATGTACATTCCCTGAGTAAATATTCTGGCAACAAACTATACATTTCACTAGAAATGTAATCAAAACTCATTTTAATGCAAAAACAAATTCAAGTTATTAATCTTTCCACAAAAATGAGCGAATACCCGGCCATGTATATATTTTTTCTTCTCCCAGCTGGAATCTTGAAAGTCACGTGACTAGGACGTAAAACAATAGAAAGCGTATAGGCAGAAGAAATGTAACAGTGCCACAAAAAAATGGCCATTAATGTACCTCCACTACGTTTTGCAGTGTGGACCAACGTAGTGGAGGTACATTTTCCCATGAGACTTCAGGTTGCAAAGGCTACATGCACACGAAGATAGGAATGGAATGTTCCTATCGCACCGTTATGTTGTGAAAATTGTATCTAGGCACTTCAGCTCTGTGTTTCCCCTCCCTTTAGAAGCTGATAGCACCCATTTGTAATCTTAGAGAAAATTCCTTCAATAAATATGCAGGACAGCCAGAGCGTATTTCAGAGTGTGTTGGAGACTGAAATACGTCTCTGGGACACTCTCCTCATGAGTAAAACTCATCTAACTGTCTTTGTCTTTCTTTCCAGAGTTTGTTAATTGAATGTTACGGTATCAAACCTGTCAGTTTATAAAAAATAAATCTTTTAAATGAACAGAAGAGTGTTTAATGTTCCCTCTATGTTTGCATCCTCAATTTTAGCAACAGCCCCCTTTTTTAAATAACATTTATCAAATATTTTTACAGTATCATACACATACTATCTCACTTTACAATCCAATTTAAATTCTGTGAATATGTTGACTTTAATACATCTGCTGGCCAATAACTGTAACAATGATCAGATTGATTTCATTAATTGCTGGACATAGAGAACAGTAGCAACATAGATGTCTGAACCATGTGATTCAGAATGTCCCAGTGGATCTATGGTGGCCCTAAGTGCTACCAGTTGTTCAGGGCTCAGCACACTGCCAGTTTTAGGAATAGTGATGCCATAGGGTGGGTCATCAAGCAGTCCACTGTCTTCCCAGTCAATATGAGGGAGGTAGAGTCCCTGCAAAAACTAAAATATATAGATCCTAAAAGGGTCCATCATTTTGTTGCTACAATTGACTGAACATACTTACATTTGAAGTAGTCAGATAAATTCATGCTCTGGTTAGAAATACGAATATCAATGTGAAAAACTATAATAGCTAGAGATGCACTGGTCCAGTTTTTTTTTCGAATCCAGTCAAATACCAAACAGATTAAATTGTTGAATTAATGAAACCTATCTCACCGTGTGAGTGAACTCTTTAGCCTTGACTTAAAAATTGTTAAAAAAGGAACGATATTGGAGCAGAGATCCAACCTAGGTCTTGGACAGCATCAGAAAAACAATCCTTTTACCTCTAGGGTGTCTGGTTCTTCCAAAGGATGCTGGATGCTTCCCATCTCCCATAACTGATTGGGTGTTAGGTTACCCTCAGTTCTGAGGGAATGGTTATCCCAGACACTCCTGAAGATGTCAAGACTAGCTTGGAGTCTTGGGACAAACACATAATGACAACAGAAGATGTGTAAAATATTTGACAGGTCAAGTAAACCATTGTCATCAAGTGAGTGAAGCACAGTGTAGAATATGTTAGTTACTGCACACCACACATCTGTCCAAAGACGCTCAATTCTGAAATGAGAATTAAAAATTAGAATACAATCATGGTTTATGTACATTATTTATCAGACTTCTGACCTATAAAATGAAGTATTTTTGTAAATCAGAGATACAATAAAACATTTGGAAAGAAAATAGTCCCACATGTCACTAAGTGGTCCATGTTAGCAGTTCAAAACTGATCTATTAATCGCATAGGGAAATTAAATGTTGCAGTAACTCATGGGCAGTTTTTCAAACTGTATTCCCATGTACCAGGAATTATAGTATTAAAGCAGTTTAATTATAACAACCTATAAAAATAAAAACTGATTTTAACCTATTATTAAAAAGAATAGGTCTAATACTAAAATGTTGCTTGACCTGCCTTTGATTGTGCAGCCTCTTCCCAGCAATGAAGCTTGACCTTCCTGTTCCCTGACGGAGAACATCAGCTGGGCAATGTCAACATCTTAGACGCCATGGTCTGCTCTTACTCTGATAAAAAGATGAACATGATTTATTACAAATTCATATGTGTGGTTCATACCATAGGACTCCAGACCCCCAGAGGCCTATTTCACAAAAGCTGAATTTTCAAATCCAGGATACAGGCCGGCTTAAGAAAGCATGATTAATGTGTTCTGGCTTTATCCATTTCTCCAAGCATAATCCAGTGTCAAAAAATCCCTGGATGTCTCCAAAAGATCATAAAGCCATATATCATCATATGATCGTTAGCATGGTCTGAAAAAGGCTAGCTGCTAATAATAAATTACCATGGTCATTTATGTGGTGCTACTATTGTGAAAGTAAATAAAAGCGTATTTCAGTCAGAATATCTGGAACAGTCGAGCTTAATCCTCTATTATGGTTTTGTGAAATAGGCCTAAGTTTGTGTCACAATATATAAACTACTTCAGTTCACTTCCATCTGTCATTTAGATTCTTTCAAAATGTATAGCATAGTAAGAAATTACATTTTTATTGTGAAAAAACAAATGTAAGGAGGTGTGTGTGGATCATGAAGTCTGGGTATCTCCGCTGCCTCAACAATCACAGATAAATTTGTATTTACAGGAAAAGCATCAAACAATGCAAGATAGCGGTTACCTGAATTAACTTCAACATTTTGAAAATGACATTGTTCCTGTATTTACCTTTAGGGAAATCCAAAGTCATCCACTGATTGCTGGAAGAAGGCAACGGCTGTGGAGGCAAAATTGTTATTTGCAGCAGAAAGGTACATGATATGCAGAAAATGTAAATAGAAGATGCATATTATTTTTCAAACTGTAATAGTACAGTTTCTGGTTCTATTACTCATACCTTTTTTGAAAACCCATCAATATTCCCAAAGATTATAATTTGCCACCTGTGTAGACAAAGCACAATAGTGCTGCACTCTCTGACAAATGAAACTATACACACCTAACAAGTTTGTTGTGGTTGGTGTCAATCTGCATTAGAGATTTTGAACCAGGAACTGAGTATGTGCGGCACACAATACATCCTAGCTGGGTCATCCTGCAAAGGATGCCAACGGTATCTATGCGGTGCATGGAGGCCCGCACCCTTTCCCACTGAATGCGGAACCCTTTGGCCCTCAATGCTCCCGTGACCAAGCAATACCCAGCATGAGGCATGTCTTTTTTTATTTCAGATATCAACTGGTCTAATTGTGTCAGAACGGGTGCTGTGGAAGGCTCTAACAGACAAAGCAGACTCCCTTATTCTCCTGTAGATTGTAGGGGTGGACACTCCCAAAAGGTTGGCAATGCATGGCACTGGAAGACCTTGTTTAAGAAGGTGTAAGAGGATATCACAAGATATATCAAGTCTTGGACGCCCATTTACTCCATGGGTAATCTGAACAGACACAGTAACAGTTTGGTTTTGTCTCTCTTGGACTACTAAACTGTGTAAGTCTGTCAGTGCATTTACTAAAGCCTCAGGAATGTGAACCTGATCAGACAGAACACTAAAAAGAACAACTTCTTGATAACAAACAAACTCAAGCTAATCCAGATTTAGTGGTTGCTGATTTACAATATGCATGATTTGTGCAAGCAATTCCTAGAAAGAAGCAGAAGAAAAAGAAACATATTATTCTAGTAAATTTTTATTTTTTCTGGCAGGAAATAAAAATCATTAGAAATCTGAGGGTATTTGTATTGTTGTTGTTTTTTTTTATTATCTTAAACTTTCGTTCAATATTACCTGAAAATTAACTGAGAATTGAGACAGGTTAAAAAAAATGTAAATCATCTTCAGTTTACTTAGGTTAAAATTTACTCAGGTTGATTATGATAGCACATACTTTAAAAAACACAAAATAGAAAAATATTTGCTGCTGTTTTTTTTTTAATGACCAATGTTCTGGTTTGTCTTACAGATCCTTTTCCTGAACAGTGTTGTGATTCTATAGTTAAATTCTATTCCCAGCCAGCTGGGAATTTTATGTTTCTGATACTTTTAAGATGTTTATTGCCCCCCTGTAGGGGTGGTAAAATATCTTATTTAATCAGATATTATTTCAACTGTTATATAGTGTTTATGACACACAGTCCTACTAACTGTGTGTTAGAACACTAGATGAAAGAGTGATTCGAGCACTAATCATGGTCAAACAGTTATTTCTGCACATTAATGGAATAAATTCACCACAACTTCTGTTCAAAATATAAGATTTTATTAACAAAAATCATTCAGCTCCACGTCAAACGTATTCCAGTTTAACACTCTCGACTAAGACTAGTAAAACTCAACTAAACTAACTACTATGTACAAAGAGGAAGGGGGAAAAGGTTGAAAAACATATTGCAGTTTAAAGGGATAGTTCGGGATTTTTGACATGAATCTGTATGGCATCCCCATCACCAGTGTCATGCAATCACACTGACTTACCCCTGGCAGCATCCTGTGAGCAGAGTTCTCGTCCAGCTTTGGTCAAGCCGAAAGTAGTCCGGCAGGTTTGCTAGACCCAGCGAAATAAAGCGTTTCTCTTCCCAAAACATTATGTGTTCAAAAGAGTGATATTTTGCATCCCAAAAAGCGTTGTAGTGGAAAAAGTCACACGTCGTTATCAACAGGTCCTATTTTCTCTCTGTTCGTATCAGTGCGCGCCGTCATTCTGACAGCGAGCTCAACTTTTCCAGCACATTTCAGTGCTAACTTAGCAGCTGCGTTTACAAGCAACGCCACCGAGCTAGCTTTAGAGCTAACCAAGTTCATTAGACATTTACAAGATAGTATTTGATTATATTTATATAAAGCCGGGTGTGTAAAAATGGTGAAGGCTTGCGATTATCCTGGTTGTGCCAACAAAGATGATGGTAAATCGACTCTCAGTTTTCATCGTTTTCCTCTGACGGACGTTGCGGTCAGGCAACTTTGGCTACTCGCTGTGGGATTCCATGTTGACACCAGACTGGCAAAAATTAAAAAGCTCAGAGTTTGCAGTGCTCACTTCAGCGAGGACGACTATGCGTCTTCGTGCCCAAGACATACGAAGAAAAGGATTTTGAAGAGCTGTGCTGTTCCTGCAACACTGGTAAACAAAACTACAAATGATTTTATGTAGCAGCCGTGCGTAGCCTAACGGTGATGCGCTAGGGTTATGCAAAAGCAATGTTGAGAATATTAATCATAAAACATAATCAATCACTCGGTGTCATAGTATTAGTGATGCTTACTAAACAGGGCTGTTTCAATCATCTGCAACTATGATTACGCTGACATACGAGTAGGCTACCTACTCCATGGTTTCAGTCAGTGTACAATCTGCTAGAGGGCTCTAGGCTGTGACAAACTGGGCTGTCGGTCTCAGCTACTAACTCTCGAAGTAGCAGACCAGGGACGTCCGGAGCTCTGTATTTTAATATTATTTCGGTGCGCAAAGGGACTTCCATTTTGACTCATCTGCGTCTTCCTTGAAGACAAAACTTCTGGTTTAGTTGATGAGAGGCAAAAGTTTGCCGAGTACGCTGGTCTAACCTGGTTTAGTTGATGAGAGGCAGCCCAGTGTGACGGTATTCTGCTGTCGTCGGCCATGAGCATCACATAGCCTTGAGTGAGTCCCACATGTGCTGTTTGCATGAAGTGCCATTTGGAAACAGGTCATAACAGGACATGAAGAACACAAAGCTTTTTCTTTGAAATTGGATAAATGTATTGACCACTCTGAAAGACAAAGTACTCCTTAGTGAAATTCTACATAAACATATGTCACCGTTATTTGTAGAAAGTGAATGCTGATGTTATGTTACTTTTACTGTTTCTAAAACCTGACTGAGATACCTGAAATCCACAATGCAAAAAATGGTGTGTTTTCAAAGGCATGTGCTCCTGTTGCAATGGCTGAAACGGCACAATCTGAGCCCGCAACCTCTGAAGAAGAGCCAGCTCTTCAGTCAACCCCCCTGAAGTCCAGATTGGACAAGCAACAGTTCCAGATGATGCTCACCAGCCCAGCTGATGCTGGTCCAAGCAAAAAGCCATCGACTTCAGGAACATACATAGCCCTACCTCCTACCGGGAGACTGTCACAGGTAAGCCCATATTTTTCTACACGTTTAGTCTGAATAAAAAGCTAACAATTTCACATGATCAAAATACTGTATGATCATGAAGCCCTTTGCACACTATAAGTAAGTGCAGCCAGTCAGCCAATTTACTGTACTTTGACTTCTCTGTATTCTTTTTCTATATTTATAGTCAGAAAACCCTAGCTCAGCTGTTGCACCTGAGACCCTGGATACCACCATGACATCCATAGAGACACCTGTGGACAGAGATGACAGCATATTCCTTCCATTGAGCAGTGATGACACATCTACAAGATCATCTTCCTCAGACAACATTGCGGGAGCAGAAAGGAGAGGCGACTGGTCTGAGAGGAAATGGATTGTGAACGAGTCATGCCTAATGGAACTGTTTACAACTTGTCACACATGCGGGATATCCATTTGTGAGAAGAAGATCACCAGCCGTGGATCAAAAATTAAAATAGAATGGACATGCATCAATCACCATACGGGAGTGTGGCAGTCCTGTCCTGATGTCCGTGGAATACCTGAGAACAACCTGGTATCCTCAGCAGCCATTATTTTCACAGGAACAACACAGAATGAAATTGAAGAGTGGGCTGATCTTCTAAACTTACAACTGCCAAAGAAAACATCATACTATTCACTGCAGTCCACCTATATGATACCTGTTATTCAAGAAGCCTACACCGAGATGCAAGAGGAGATTTTGTCAGAACTCAGGGAAACTGAAGCTGCTGGTGGACACACAGATATCTGTGGTGATGCAAGGTGGATATTCCCATAATGGATCATGCAGTATATGTAGTTAGTTGTCCTGTTACATTATAATTCACATCAAATCATGTTTGCCATCACTCCACAAGTAACTTCCTTGTTTGTCTTCTACAGATCTGATTCCCCGGGTTACAGTGCCAAGTACACCTGTTACAGCTTTATGGAAGATGCAACAAAGAAAGTCATCATGTCAGATCTAATTCAGGTAAAGTATGAATAGTTTTGCCAAGTAAGTTATTGAGTGTGTTTTATCACTTTGTTCTGCTTTTCACAGGCCTCTCTGCATGTTTGTTCTGTATTTCCTGTTACAATGATCAATACAGGTAACTGAGGCTACCAGTTCACCAGCAATGGAGCCTGTTGGTTTCCGGAGGGGCCTGGATCGTCTGCTGGACTCCGGCGTTGGTGTTGACGTGGTTACTACTGACCGGGCTCCATCAATACGGAAGATCATGAGGGAGTCCTATCCTGAGCTTAGGCATCAATTTGACCCATGGCATGTTGCAAAAGGTACCATTAGTTGGGCATTATACACTGCTTCATTTTGTGAAATCTTCACGTTTGAACCTTTGCATAAGTCTATTGTAATGCTATTACAGTTGACAAAATAATTTATACATTTATTTTCATCTTTTATGCATTATTTAGGTATAAAGAAGAAGGCAACTGCATTGGCAAGGAAGAAAGAAAACCGGGACCTGCAGCCATGGATCAAGTCTCTGGGCAATCACTTCTGGTGGTTGTGCAGTTCTTGTGGTGGCGATGAGAAGGCGATGCTCATAGACATGTTGTTATGCATAACGCAGTACTGTTATTTCTTCAATACAACTAGTTCTTTTCATTCATGAATTTGCCAAGCTGTTTCATAGTGATGTTATGCCTTGTAAAAGCCAACACGGCTCCAAAACAGAAAAGGAACACCACAACAATGCAATGTAACTTCAAGTTACTTACACTTCTGTGATACCAGCCTGTCCAGTTCTGAAGCAACGCTCATTGTGAATCAATTTTTCCTACTCTTGTAAAAATTTAGCAAGCAATGGTTAGAAATTAGAGATAAAAATGAAACCCTTAGAAGCTGATGTTGATCTATACACATTGAACATTTGTTTCACACAAAAGCATGTTCAGATATGAATACTCTGTGTCTAAAATGTACCTGAGAAAATTGCTAAGCAGTGTCTAATTGTCCTCAAATAGGAGTTGAAACACCGGTAAACCTCTATCCTTTACCATGTGTGTGGTATCCACCGCTGGGAAGAAAATGACCAGGAGTACAGATGTCGCCACGAAGACATCAGCGAGGAGCAACAACGACGAAAGAAATGGCTGGAAAAGGGGTGTCCTGCCTGGAACACTCTGAAGAGTGTTGTACTGGACAAAAATCTTTTGAGAGACCTCAGTGAAATGACTTTGTTCAAGCATACAGGTAAGTGTGGATAAACTTCTAGGCAGTAGGTTGAATACATTTTCCCTAAACGAGTAAGAATATCTCAAAGGGAAATATTTTTGTGTCACCTTTCCTTTGAGAAAACATCAGTTTTGCATAATGTAAACACTGTACTATTGTATATGTTTTTTTTCTCTCAGGGGCCCTTGAAGTGTTACACAGCTCCATGCTGAAGTACACGGAGAAGAGGCTCCATTTCACATATGTCACCATGCAGGCAAGGCTCCAGCTGAGTATAATTGACCACAACCACAATGTTGGCCGTCAGCATGACCGTACTCAATCTGGTGAGTACACACACACACACACAGCTATGGAAAGAAATACCATTTCAAAAACATTATTATTATTGTGATTTCACTACTTATTTACAGTATGTATTGAAGTAAAAAAAAAAAACTTGATTGTTTACTTCTATAAACCAGTGAAATGCCCAATTTATTTGCAGAAAATGCCAAAAGGTCAAAGTAAGACAAAAAGATGCAATGTATCAGATCAGATCGACACTTTTGAAATGGTATTTGTCTTTCTGTTCATACATGCACACCTGAAAGAAAAATGTCTGCACCTGAGCCTGGTTGCTGCTCAAGGCCAAGAACCATAGAGTTATGATAAACTGGGCTACTTCTCATTAAATAGAATAAGGGACAACTGCAGTACTCTGCCTCCGCATCTTATAACCTAGTCTTTAGTTAGTTACAGCTTTTTACTCTCCCCCTTCCTCAAGTCAGGGGCCACACAAATCACAGTATGTAATGGACATAAACCATCCTCATGATTCTTGTGTCACTCTTCTCATTCCCAGGACAGGAAAAGTACAATGTCATTCACTCAAGGCAATCAAACCAGTGGGTGGCAAGAAAGCTGTATGAGCCAACAACGCAGGAGTTCCGGAAAGGATTGGTGGAGCGGGTCATTCGACGGCGGCTTGACAAGAATGTCAGGCTTGGAGATCCCGCTTTCCATGTCCATCCTCCTGTCAGCATACCGGCCAACATTGCTCCCACTCCAAAGCCAAACAAGGCTGACTTGGTTGCAGAACATGCGTCACGCTTTCCAACTAAACATACTGGTGATACAGATGTTGATGTCTGAGACTGAAAGAAAAACCTTATTTGTGATTGTTGTACTTTTCATTATTCTTCCCCATTTTCTCATAATTCCTATCGTACTGTAAGCGTCATCAAAACCATTACAACTGATGTCTTGGTGAACATAGTCTTATTTTATTATTGAAATGTTAGTCATTTGTTGCGTAAATAATTTGTAACATTTTTAGTGTAAATAATTTGTAGAAAATCAGAAAAACAGTAGAAAATGTAGAAAACAGCAAAACTTCTATAAGTAAAACATTTGGAACGTGTGAAGTAAAATATTTAAAACAATTACTGTGCATTTGCTGATTCTTTGAAACCTGCATATTGCCCAGTTGGTGATGGATAAGTTCTTTTTATTAGCTCCACCACACAGGAAGGAAGAACTCTCCTGTTGCCTGGACCAAGCTTCTCTCCTTTTAGACCCCATTCCATGACGATGCGATAGGCAGAGGCGATTCTAGAGTCTGTGGGGGCCCCAAGCAAAAAATCCTAGGGGGCCCTACTGACCAGTGTTCATCATCACCATTATGTTAGGCTATAAATAATCTGACACCAATGAAAATGTATTAAATAAAACCTTTTTTTATTCCAAATGTTCTAAACATGAACAACCTTGTAATTTTGGAAAATATAAAAGAATAAAAGTAAAAAGAATAAACTAATAAATTAGAATAAATGTATAATAAAATAAAAAAAAAAAACAGTAAATTACTTTAAAAACCCAATTATCTAACTTTGTACAAAATACACTATATTGCCAAAAGTATTTGCTCACCCATCCAAATTATTGGAATCAGGTGTTCCAATCACTTCCATGGCCACAGGTGTATAAATTCAAGCACCTAGGCATGCAGACTGTTTTTTACAAACATTTGTGAAAAAATGGGCTCAGCTTCTCAGGAGCTCAGTGAATTCCAGCGTGGAACTGTGATAGGATGCCACCATTACCTGGCAACAAATCCAGTCGTGAAATTTCCTCGCTCCTAAATATTCCACAGTCAACTGTCAGCTGTATTATAAGAAAATGGAAGTGTTTGGGAACGACAGCAACTCAGCCACGAGGTGGTAGGGCCACGTAAACTGAGGGCGAGGGGGTCAGCGGATGCTGACGGCGCGATAGTGCTTAAGAGGTCGCCAACTTTCTGCAGAGTCAATCACTACAGACCTCCAAACTTCATGTGGCCTTCAAGATTAGCTCAAGAACAGTCGCGCCAGAGAGCTTCATGGAATGTGGTGGGTTTCCATGAAGTGAGCAGCTGCATCAAAAGCATACATCAGGGTGTGCAATGCAAAGCGTGCGGATGCGGTGGTGTAAACTGCGCCGCCACTGGACTCTAGAGCAGTGGAGGCGCCGTTCTCTGGTGGTGGCCGAATCGCGCTTCTCCATCCTGGCAATCTGATGGAGCGGGTCTGGGTTTGGCGGTTGCCAGGAGAACGGTACTTGTCTGACTGCATTGTGCCAAGTGTAAAGTTTGGTGGAGGGGGGGATTATGGTGTGGGGTTGTTTTTCAGGAGCTGGGCTTGGCCCCTTAGTTCCAGTGAAAGGAACTCTGAATGCTTCAACATACCAAGACATTTTGGACAATTCCATGCTCTCCCAACTTTGTGGGAACAGTTTGGGGCTGGCCCCTTCCTCTTCAACATGACTGTGCACCAGTGCACAAAGCAAGATCCATAAAGACATGGATGACAGGAGTCTGGTGTGTGGATGAACTTGACTGGCCTCCACACAGAGTCCTGACCTCCACCCGATAAGAACACCTTTGGGATGAGGGTAGAGGCGGAGACTGAGAGCCAGGCCTTCTCGGCCCAACATCGGTGTCGCGACCTCACAAATGCTTCTGGAAGAATGGTCAAAAATTCCCATAAACACACTCCTAAACCTTGTGGACAGCCTTCCCAGAAGAGTTGAAGCTGTTCTAGCTGCAAAGGGTGGACCGGCGTCATATTGAACCCTATGGATTAGGAGCGGGATGTCACTTAAGCTCATATGTGAGTCAGAGGCAGGTGAGCAAATACTTTTGGCAATATAGTGTATAAAGTATAGTAAGTGTAGTGAAATTATTGGGGTCCTATACTGCTTCCAGAATTGCTGCTTACAGGCCTTGGCTTGTGCAAATGCAGACACTAAGGCCCGGAATCCACCACGAAGTCAAAAGCGAACACGCAAACGCTAATATTTTCCAGAGCGTTTGTTCGTAAAGACGGAGACGTAAAATAAATGTGATGCGTCCACATCGAATGCACCACAGCTGCAAAATGTATGCCAGGCCTGTAAGTGGCGCTGTGGTGCCAAAGCAAAAATAGGCGGCGAAATGTTGGGCATGCACACTAATATTTATACATGGTTGCCCTCTGGGTCCATTTAAGATTTTTCATTTAGAGCTGGTAAAGATGGAAAGGCTTAACGGCAGTTTCTGCAAAATCTTCCCACTCTGAAGGCTGAGAATAAAAAGATTGTTTACAGACCCCGAAGCGCGCCCGGCTTTGTATGGATGAGGGGGAGGCTGATTTGGTGAAAATTTGATGCGTTTAGGCCAGGGTTTGGCCGTGTGGGCCGGGGCCTAAGTCCTCCAGATCCAAAGACCTTTGCACGCTATACTCTATAGAAATAAGCGCCAGTCCTGAAAGTCTCTCTTGAGACATGGAAAATGAATAATTTTCCTTCAGCTTAGTTACATAATTGCTTTCCAATTTACTGAACGATAGGCCTACAACGTCACCCATTCGCTAGGCTACGTTCATTTTCATTAAGGGAAGTCATCCACCTGGGCTGGGCTGGATTTTGACTGGGCAAAGCCAATGTCAATCAACATTCCATCCAATCGGAATTTTTAAATGCAGTTGTGCATCTCCTCAGTCACTATAGCGTTGCCACTTCATGCTCGCCTGTTGCTGTTTATCTACCGGGTGTACAGTAGCTGGCTCTCGGGGGCCCCCCAGCGGCTCGGGGCTCCAAGCAGTTGCTTGGTTTGCCTGTTGACAAGGTGCGCCTCTGGCGATAGGCGATCAGCCTGTAATGTCTGAAATAGTAAACAACACAAGTTGGTGCATACTTGATATGACAATACAATGTGTGTGTTGGTGAATTTGAAAGCACTTGGTCAGATGTGATGTGCTGTGTTATAATACATTTAGATTAAGTGAATGAATCAACGTTTTTATCATGAAATTGTAACATTTATAGTGTTTGGATAATAAATACTGCTTAGGACAATAGGCCTATTGTAAAGTGGGAGAGGCCTACAGACATGGTAAAGCTCAGGAGGCTGTCTTACAAATCTTGAAGGAAATGAAATAATAAAGCTAGGCCTATGCAACACCCTAATGTTATTACATTATTATGACAACTCATATTCCTATGTCCTAGCCTATTTCTAGAACACTACTAAATACACACATGATGTCCTAACAAGTCAATGCGTGAACACTTTTATAACGTTCTAAAATATAAACAACCTCCATGCCTACAACATCTAAGTGAGGAGTCAACACTTACTCTGCAGACAACTGACCATCGGGTCCAGCTGGTCTGGGACGCCTCTTCCAGTTGATCTTGGGAACATGGAAGAACATTCTCAGGACCCCTTCATTGAGGAGGGCAGGGAAGTCGCTGTTGTTTGTGATGCAGACAGCAGCTGCTGCAACTCCGACATCCTCATCAATGGAAAGGTTCTGTATCTGGGGCATTACTAAAACTCCCACTCGTGGCAACAGTAGCATTCCACCTCTCTCTGCAGATTAATTCTAGCACTTGAAACAAGTGCACCATGATTTGTCGGCCACCCTGGATATCGCAGCTCCAGCTGTGGCTCCTGCGGCTCCGGCTTTAGCTTCCATCACTTCTCTGTCCACCCTCTCTGTTTCTGCCCGATCTTACTCCATTTGTCGAAGTTCATCGTGTCAGTGTACTCGGGTTCATGAAGATATCCCTTTGGCTCTAAGTGGAAGTCGATGTTTTCCTCATCGCTCTCAGTAGTCAGACATCTTTCCCAGTAGTAAACAATCGCTTGAATCAAACAGGTAGGCCCTAACTGTCAGGTCATGAATGTCGCTACTTACACACTGCTATGTTCGAACAGAAGAAATAGGACAAGAAATGATAACGGCGATGTGACTTTTTCCACTACAATGTTTGGGATGCAAAAATATCACTCTTTTGAACTTTATAATGTTTTGGGAAGAGAAACGTTTTTATTTCGCTGGGTCTAGCAAACCTGCAGGACTACTCGAGCTTAGCTTAAAGCCGGGCGAGAACTCTGCTTTCACTGGGGATGCTGCCAGGGTAAGCCAGTGTGATTGCATGACACAGGTGGTTACGGGGATGCCATACAGATTCATGTCAAAAATCCCGAACTAACCCTTTAAGATGGATTCTGTGTTTGAAACTCAAAAGTTTATCTGGAATAATTTGGGATATGATCAAAATTAGCTTTTCACTAATTCTTAAAGAAATTCTGGAATGTTTTCTCGAACCAATTCACAATGCAAATCCATGAGGTAGTGAATAAAAAACATTATTAGGCCAAATAATGTTTTTATTGAATGATTTGCTTAATCAAGAACCAAAAACCTTTAGCTAAGTGATTCTTTACACTCTTTGAAATAGCTAGCAGCGAATAGACATCAGGATTCCACTAAATGACTCTTGGTCAGACTTGCTAATGGAAATGTAATGAGCATCTGAGGAACACATGAACACTAATGTTACATCAGTGTTTAAATCCTTAGTGAATAAAGCTTGTCTAAACTTTAGCAACAGCTCAACACATACTCCTTGTAGCATAGCATAGCATGCAGTCCATTCTTTAGCATCAGTTAGCGTTGTCTTTACTCAGCTTAGTAAACACACCATATGATTAGCATCATCAAAAGACATATTGCTTTTCCTGTCCCTAATCATGCCAGACCTGCAAACCTTTTTTCATGTCCATTTGGAAAGCTTGAGTTTCATCCAGTTTTGCAGCTCTGCAGTCAGGGGTTCTTTGTCTCAGTCTCACAGCAGGGGTCCTCTCAGTCTCACCCTCCAAGGATATGGTTCTCATCCAGTTTGGCTCTGTAAGTTCTGGAAACTCAAGAGAAATGTGCTGCAAAAAGGTCTGTTTGCAGCAGTTAGGTTCTGAAGAGTTCTGACCCATCCTTGATGGTTCTGGGGATCTGGTTCCCCTGGGGCCCACAAAGGGGCCAACTTTGAGATCACAGGAGCAGAAGGGACCAGGAGAGAGGTGCTGCAGCAGAAGAGCAAAAGACTAGAGGCAAAAAAATAAAAAATCCTGTGTGCTCTGTGGTTTTCTCTGTCCTCACAGGGGTGGGGGTACTTGGTTTTCACACCTCTGGTGGCTCTCTGTGACATGCTTTGTGGCTGCTTTGGCTGAAAAGGGGGGCTGCTGAAGTCCCCCAGCTGTTATTCACCAAAGCTTTGCGTTTTCTTCTGGTCATCCTATCAGGATAAAAATATGGACACTGGTTCCCAATGTCCAAAAGTATGATCATGGCATATTGGCATAACAGTGTTATATTGGATTTATCCTGTATTTTCATTTAAAGATAAAGAAAGAATAGTGCAGAGGATTAATCAGATTAATCGATCATTGAAATAAATGTCAATCCACTTAGAACAGTAACTGTATCAAAATTGTCAAAAAGAATAAATTAAAAAAACTTTTTTGCTTTTTAAGATAAAAACATTTTTTGTCTGCCAACATGTCTTCAAGTGGAAACATTTTAGTTTCACCTTGTTTAATTTAATAGAAAATCTTCTTTAAGGAACCTTTTGTTTGCCGATTAGTTATTGATTCATCAAAAAAAAGATCCATAGATAAATTAGATAGATAGATTATTAGTTGCAGCCCTACTTTTTTCGTAACATGGCAAACACATTTCTTCCATCTGAAGTGGAGAAAACAGCCAAGAAAAGAAACATGTTAATCAGGCAAATTATACTAAAATTCATGCAGCATAATTTTGTGAGCTCTAAAAGAGATCACAGAATCCATTTACTCATACTGAACTAAACTCTCTCCTGAAGCCCTGAAGGTTCAGACACCTCTCTCTACCTGTGCTGCAACATCATCACTCATTGTTTGAGTTCCCTAAATTCAGCCAGATCAAATACAAATTGATATTTATATTGTATATAAATAAAAAGCTGCTGCTTAATTTGTTAATCAAATCATTTAGACATCACATGCTTTAACTTCAAGCTGCCCTGCATCAATATTACTGGATATCTGGGTTTCCTATAAGCATGTAATGTTACTATTATACTGTCATTGTTTTGAGGTGCTTGACCCACATGCAGAACCAACACAGAAGGCAAGAGCAGTTTTCAGACGTTTAATTAAACAGCGAGGGAACCAAACACTGGGAGCTGTGGCACGGTAGAGCAGATGGACTATCAGCGCAGGCAGGACTGATCGATCTGCGGTGAGAGCCAAAGTTAGAGACGGAGATAGGGTGAACGAGAGAGGGGAAACATTAATTAAACTTACCGCCGGATGAAGGAACCGGGCAGGGGGGAGTGGAGAGACGGACTCACTGAGGAACCTCTTGAGAAGTTGGCAGGTGACAGAGTGACAGGTGGGCAGGTGACTGAAGTCTGTGAGGAGGGGCCCGAGCAGCAGCGGCCGAGGAGGAATCCGGGGTCAGCTGATGGAACCAGAAGGACTTGAAAGGCTCTCCAGCCCGGCTTGGTACCACCAAGGGAGCTGGAGGGATTATTCGGAGGTAGATCCAGAACAGTCAGAACCGGAGATCTTCCACTGAAGACGTCAGAGCACAAGGAATCACTGGAACGGTTTTCACAACGAGAAAAGACCTGGGAAACACAGGAGACTTTGGTTAGAGCGGAGAAAAAGGTAAGCTGTCACAGACAAAGGCCTCTAAGCGTACCAACAAGGTTAAAACTCTGGCGTCCATCAGCTGTCAGAGTGCTGCTTAAATAGCAGTTGCACGCCGCTGAACGAGCCACAGGTGTGTACCACGCCCACCTGTCAGCTCCAGCCACCTGCGGAGAAGGGAGAGAAAGGCAGAGCCGGCAGATTCCTGACACCACCCCCCCCCCTCAACGGCCGCCACCCGGCGACCCAGAGGAAGACGCCGATCAGGGACTTATCTGTGATGGCAGAGCCGGGCACCCACGATCGGTCCTGGGGGTTTCCGTCCTCCCAGTCGACGAGGTACTGGCAGCCCCTATCCCGAGGACTGGAGGCCACGATCCGCCGGATCCGGCGGCCCTGAAGATCCTGGGTGGGTGGAGGAGCAACGGCCAGAGGGCACAACATGCTGGTGAGCACAGGCTTAATTTGGGACACATGAAACTTCGGGTGCTCTCGGGAGTGTGTGGGGAGGCGAAGTCGGACAGCTGTGGGACTGACAATGGATTTGATAGTAAAAGTTCCAGAGAAGCGGAGTGCCAGTTTGCGGGGGGTCGATCTGGAGGGTAAGTCTCGGGTGAACAGCCAGACTCGCTGACCGGCACGATAGGGAGGTGCTGGTATTCTTTTCCGGTCAGCGAATCTGCGGTTCTGTTCGGCAGTTCTGTGAAGAGCCTGGACGGTCTCAGCCCAGAACTGCCGGCAGCGACGAACATGGCTGTCAACCGATGGGACAGAGATTAGTCTCTCATCTGAGGGAAGAAGGGGGGCTGGTAGCCTAAGGAGACCTCAAAGGGAGAGAAGCCAGTGGCGGTGATTGTGTGGCTGTTATGGGTATACTCTACCCAAGGAAGGAATTTACACCAGTCTGACAGATTGGAGGAAGTGAGACAACGGAGGGTTGCTTCGAGTTTTTGATTTAGCCGCTCAGTCTGACCATTAGTTTGGGGATGATAACATGAAGAAAGAGTATACCTGGCACCTAGGGCAGAGGCAAGACCCGTGACGTGAATTGAGGCC